>OLKM01005037.1:0-12500 GCA_900291075.1 Melanogrammus aeglefinus | reverse complement strand
CCAAGCCAAGCCTTTAGGAAGGTATTGACAACCCACTCAATCTGTTGCTGTTACATCAGATACATTCAGGCATTTAGCAACAGGATCTGATCTGTCACTAACGTCTTCTACTTCTGGAAGTGTCACTTTAAGCTTGGGTAGACACGATATGGATGATTTTGGGGAGCGGCATTGGATTTATTCAGATTAGTGCAAGAAGTACAGTCTATAAAATAAAAATGACTACGCTATTCTGTGCTATAATGATTTTTGTTCACAATAAGGATCACATCACGCCAACACAACTTGATTAACACATGTTTGCTTTCATATCTACTCTTAATACACACTGACCCACAGACAGACACTACCATATTTACTTACTAAAACTGGTTTCTCTAAATGTCCTACCTTCTGTAAAAAATATGTATGTCTATACACAAAAGCTCAAAATAACCTGTCATAGCCATTTGTTACTGTATGTTTATTTGTAACTGCGCAAAACAGCTTTTCTTTCTATAATTGAGAACTTTGCTATGCTAGCTGCATTGCCCTTCCGCACGAGGATGATAAAGAGAGAGGGCGAGAGAGAGAGAGTGAGAGAGATTTTGTTTGCATTGGGAAAGTGCTGACATCGAACAGGCGAACATTAATAAAGGGTAACTTTGATGGTGATCTGTTTTAGCTCACTATTGCCTCAGATTTCATGGAGACTTGTGATTGTGACAGAGAAAGACTTAAACACTTAAACTTAAACCCGCTTTCAGTATCAAGTGCAACTTGTCATGTGGATAGTCCTTAGGAGAGGGAGAGAGAGGGGGAGGGAGAGAGGGAGAGAGAGAGGGGGAGGGAGAGAGGGAGGGAGGGAGAGAGAGGTGGAGGGAGGGAGGCAGCGAGAAGGGGGGAGGGCGAGACAGCAACAGCTAAAAGACAAGACAAACAATAGACAGGGAGAATTAGAAGTGAGACAGAAACATGCAATAAAGCAAGGGTTTTGGGCACAGCAGGAGACTCCCATGAGCCTCTCTGATACTGGTGCCGCTATGATAATAACAAAATAAAGAACATAAGCATCTAAAGTAGGACAGAGAATAGTAAAGGATAGGTGAAAACAGGGAGCAGCATTAAGCTGAGGAACGTCAACATATTAAAATGATATCATTCATCTCCAGCTTCACCTTGTTTACGATCAGGGTGGGTGGGACTGTCCTTACCTCGCTGTCCTCTCCTGTCTCTCTCCTGTCTCTCTCTCTCTTTTTTCTCCTGTCTCTCTTTTCTCCCTCCCTAAACCTGCCGACTCTGTCCCATATGTTATGACCCTCCCAGGCTCTCAGGGAATATATATAGTTAGAATCTATTGTCCGGGTCAGTGACTCACTCCCGAGCAAACTGTCAGCTTATCACCTGCAACGCAGTAAAGATGGAGGGCGAAATGTGCAAACGCTTCCAATACCGGCCCCAAAGTCAACTCGTGGCTTACTGCTTCTTCCCACCTTTCTTTGAACCCAGTCAACGAAGCACACTTTCTCAGCAATATTTTTACTCTACAAAATAGCTTAGTTCAAGCTCAATTTCAACTTTTTTTTATATAGCTATAGTTAGTTGTATGTTATGTATGGCATTGATATACAATGGATACACACGTTAATGTGAAAAATGTGTGAAGATGAAAATGTCATGTGTATCAACTCAAGGGGAGAACTTATGACATGATGTATATTCCTTTTTTTCATTGTCACTAAAAGAAAAAATACACACCTAACCTCATGCACATAAATATTCAAGATAATAAACCTGTTCTTCATGTTTAATATTCAGGCCACTTCCCCCAACCCTAACATGGGCCAGTGCCACCTGCGTTTCCTCCTAGAAGCTCTATTTCTGTAACCCTGTGAGCCCTGGTGATAGCCGACTGCTGCTCAGTGGGATTGATAAAGGCAGTTAGCTACTGTTTAGAACCAGGATGGGCCCGATGAAGAAAGATCCATGGGAAAGTTGTTCTGCAGCAGATTTCCCAAGCAGCCACTGTCACGTTAGACAATCAAGCAGCCACACAAAAAAAATTACATTACACAATCCTTTCCTGAGAAGAACAATATTGTGAACGGAACAGTTTCCCCCCGGAGATTAATTACGTAGTCTGAACCTGGATGACGGGGTCAGTACTCATAGGCTTCATTTTGAAAGGACGACCTAACGACGAGTTTAAAGGATAGAGACCTTGTACCACCTCTAACCAACACGGATACATGAGTGCTGTAGTTTACTCTACAGTTTACAAAGAGGTGGGATCGTAAGTGGAGCACAGGTGTCGCTCATAACACTAATCATGGGTCTGCTCCTTTCATACTCCAGGCCACGGCCCATAGGCTAGAGTCGATTACACACATTGGGTATATGGGCCCTTTTACCAGGTCATCAATAGCAAGCTAGAGTAACTTCCTGTTTCTGTAATCTAACATTAGGTGCTCTTGTGTCTGTCATAGTGCTAGTGTGGTCAGTGTGTCAGAAGTGTGTGTGTGTGTGTGTGTTTGCCTGCCTGTGTGTGTCTGTGAGCATGTGTGTGTGTCTGCGCCCGTGTGAATGTGTGTGTGTGTTTGTGTGTGTCTGTGCCCGTGTGACTGTGTGTGGGGTGATACAGAGCCCCGGGGTGAGGCCACCGCGGTCGGGTGTCATTCCACAGGTCACGGGGTAACCCCCCTGCGGTGTCCCTGATAAGACCTGCCTGACAGCACTTTGATGGCGAGGGTGACACGCACCAACCCCTCTCTCCAACACCAACAACACCCCACCCACCCCTCCATCCCCAACTAGCTCCTCCGCCTGCCTAGCCGGACCCTGGGGACGAGAGGAGTGAGTAAGATGCCTATGAATATGGGTGCCGCACACCGTGTAGCAGGCATTTATCGTTCCAGCGTGCTAGCGCTAGCAGCTCGGGGCTTCGGAAAGTCTCGAACGTGGTCACAGCAGTTTATCACTTGTTACCGGCCTAGTCTGAAAATCAATGAACATAATCCCCCCGAGCTCGTATGTTGTTTCTAGCAACTCGATATCCGCTTTCAATTTCAGTGGGCATTATGTGTTTGCATTTTGCGTTTGTGTTTGTGTGTTGTGTGTGTGTGTGTGTGTGTGTGTGTGTGTGTGTGTGTGTGTGTGTGTGTGTGTGTGTGTGTGTGTGTGTGTGTGTGTGTGTGTGTGTGTTGTGTTGTGATGTGTGTGTGTGTGTGTGTTGATGTGTGAGGTTGAGTGTGTGTGTCTGTATATCTTGATTATCACTGTTTGCTTTCATATCTACTCTAATACACGTACCCACGCAGACACACCATATTTACTTACTATGAGGGGCCGTACAAGCCATAATTCATTCTGGTCCTCTCACACACATACATTCTCCTTACACATACATATATTTTCACTCTCACACACATACATTCTCCTTACACATACATATATTTTCACTCTCACACACATACATTTTCCTCACACATACATATATTTTCCTCACACATACATATATTTTCCCTCACACATACATACATTTTCCTCACACATACATATATTTTCACTCTCACACACATACATACATTTTCCTCACACATACATATATTTTCACTCTCACACACATACATTCTCCTTACACATACACATATTTTCACTCTCACACACATACATTCTCCTTACACATACATATATTTTCACTCACACATACATATATTTTCACTCTCATATTTATACATTTTCATACTATAAGTAATATATGTATGTAAAAGGAAAATGTATGTATGTGAGAGTGAAAATATATGTATGTGAAAGGAGAATGTATGTATGTGTGAGTGAAAGTATAGTGGAAACGGAAGGAGTATAGTGGAAACGGAAGGCAGCGTTTATCGTCTACATACTTCGGTACAGTAGGTGGCAGTATACACATAATTAGCAATGGTGTCGACCCGCCATAAACCCGAAGGAAGAGGAAGAAGAAGGTAATTTATCGCTCTGTGATTGACGCTCAAGCAGAGTCACGTTCAGGACCGGGTCAGGTCACAGTCAGCATGGAAGGGGGAGATGAGACGCGGGCATTTCAGCAAGCTATTGGGGTACTAAGGAACATTTTGACTTCTTCTGATACCGTCCCATCCTTGGCCTCATCCCTTAACGTTAATCATAGCGCGGTGGAAAGTGAGATGCGAGAAGTTTTCAGACCAGGCAACTCCGAAGTTCCTTCAGCAGTCCAAGCAGCAGCAGCTAATGTGACACAAGGCCAAACTGGAGGCCTGCGGCGGCCGTCATTGCGATACCAGACTCAGCAACACTTTGGCAACTGGAACTCCCGGTCAAGGAAAAGGTGAGAACAACGTAATGTTAAACTAACATAAAATCGTAAATGTACTCCTGCTAATTTAGCAACACACTTTGGCAACACAGTCAAAGCTGGTTAGTTAATGTTTTTAACTAACCATATCGGAGGCTGTTTTGAACTTGTGAGCCGTTTAAAAGGGACACGTATAGCTAATCAGAGAAAATGGCGGCTAGCCTTCATGCTCATTTTAGCCATGTTCAACTCAGTTCGAGCAGTGACAAACCTATTTCAGATAAAAACTATTTTAAATCGCCAACACAGTAGAGTTTTAGATTGCTAACGTTTTTAGCACAAGTTAAAGAGCTGTGATATACATATCATATATCAATATAAATCTCATTTATATATTTTAATGTAAAATATTGTATGAACTTGAGAAAATGAGAAATGTACTTCATAATGTACTTATGCTTTCTGTTAATAAATATGAATGCATATATTGTTCAAGGTGTGGTAGGATTCTAAAAAACACAACATCCGAAATGTTGCCATGTTTTAAGGGTTGATGAGCACAGAATGCATTAAAGATGAATACATATATTTCTGCTTTGTTTTGTAGGCCCAAAACACATTATCACGATACTTTCAACAAAGACGTCATCCTTCTTCCGAGGCCATCAAGCAGTCTTGTTGTCAAACATCGCACAAAGCAACAGTTACACGAACAAGGACATATATTGAATGGATTTGAATTCCAAAAATCCTGGGACCAGAGGACTGTCACTGAACAAATACGGGATGCCTTTGGAGAAAAACTCTCTGCTGATGTGAAGTAAGCACTTTTATTTATGTCAAGTCTAAATTTAAAGGATATCTCCAGCAGTGAAAATCACGTACTGTAATTAGATTATGTAAACAAAACAACTATTAAGCCAGTTATTTAGTACATTGGATTTTTTTTGGCATCGCTTACATTCCTCGTTTATTTTTCTGACTGCTGGTTTTCTGCTGTGTCCATCTTCGAAGATGAAATGGAACACAGGTTGTCAGTGCATCAGTTTTCAATGTGTCTTATGCATCCAAAAAAGTTTTTTGGACCCTTTTTTTTAATTTTTTTAACCTTTTGCATTTTTACCCACTGTTTTTCAGCCTTACGTTTCTGATGGCATGTGGCAACAGATTGATTTCGCCCAAACTGCGTGCTGGACAAGAGCTGGATGCAAGTCTCATACATAAAGTCTATAAACCTAAAGCCCTATACATCAGACCATCAAAGCCAATTTTGGTATGTTGTATCACATTTGAATTGACTTGCAGAGCATTTATTATTATAATAACCATAATAACAACTATAATTGGTGCATAAACATGAATGAATGAATGAAGAATAATGTTATCTTGGTTGTTCTTAAAGTTTCAGTTCAACTTTAGCTATGAGTATTGAAGAACTATATAATTTTTCTATAGACTAGTGCAGAGTTGGAATGCCTGTTTTTAAATATTAAATCAGAAATGAGAATCAGAAACAGAAATGGAATAAATTGACAGCTGCTTAAATGGACTAACCGAGAGCTAAAATTAGGAGAGGATACTGGTACTCTATGGGCACTTTTAAAGCGTGGACAGCAAAAGTAATTCTTAGAATTGTAATCATAAATCTTGGTTTTTCCAGGTACTGTTCCATTTACAGTTGAAAATTATTATATCTTAAAATCTGTTATGTCTTTCCAAGGATGATATTACAGGCTATAGCAGTGAGGAAGACACTGGTTCAGCAAGGCAGCTGCGCTCCTCATGTCCTCAAACAACTGCTGTGACATACCAAAGCAGTATCTCAACCAACCACACCAGCACTTCAGCAAGCAGTTCTAGTCAATTGCCAGTGTGCTCACAGGAAAGCTGCCCATCCTCCAGTCAGCCTTCTACCTCGTCGTTTGGAGGAACAACTTTAGTTGACCCAACTGTGGTCCTGACTTGCCAAAACAGTTCAAGCTCACCCTACCAGAGCAGCACTCCAGCAACCAACTATAATAACTACCTTTCAGTAATGGCTCCACTGTCTGACATGTCTTCTGGTGATGAGGAATTGAGCCAGGCTATACTAGCAAGCCTACAGAGTGAAAGGTACCCGTATCCAAAGCCTGATATATCTTATTCTTCTGTACTGTTCAGCTCCGTAGTTGTCCAAAAACTATTAAATCTATCATCTCACTATCAGGAGAGAGGTTACTTTAATGGCAGGTGCCACTAGGAACACAGTTTACAAAACTTAGCTTATTGTGCTACATATCACAACCTCTTGACTTTGTATTATACTAAATGCTTATTAATATACTTTATACTTGACAGTTATGTTCTCATGTTCCAAATTTTCAGTGACCATGAAGAATACACACATGATGCCGCATTCTTAACTAGTATATACTATAACTTATATTTATCTTGTTTATCTTGTATCTTGTTTCAGAAGGACCACAGGACATTCGGTGCCAGCAAGCGATATTTTGCGAGATCTTGCAACAAAAATAAACTATCAGAGGAAATGCAAGTTTAACATCAACCGATCCACAGTCCTGGATGGAGCCATCAGAGGTTTTAAACGAGGGACCTATGATCCATGTCACAGTATTTCTGTCAGGTTTTCTCGATGATGATATGGGAGTACCAGAAGAGGCTGTGGACTTAGGTGGACCAAGAAGAGAATTTCTAAGACTGTTAATGGAAGCTTTGCCTCTATCTCCAATGTTTGAGGGAGAAGGTGGCAAAATGAACTTGGCCTTTGACAGTACTGGTATGTATTGATTGTAATCTCATAATTTTATTTATTTATATCACTACATTTTATATGATGGTACAGGTATTTTGTCAAGTCTTCGTACACATGCACTGTCAAATAAATTATTTTATTTTCTCTAGGCATGAGAGAGGACAGGTACTTCATTGCAGGCCGGGCCATTGCAGTAAGCTTTGTACACGGGGGTCCACCCGCAAGCTTTCTGTCCCCAACTCTTTTCTCTTGCCTTGTTGATGGTCCAGAATTGGCTAAGCCAGTTTTGGAAGATGTTGCAGATGGTGACCTGCGTGAAAAAATTAAAAGGGTAATTTTTCTTCCGAGTTTTAGAATATGTTATGGTATATGTGCATGTAGAGGGGAAGATGTTTAATTACACCCCTATCAAATTGTGTTTGTTGTATCTATTGGAAGGTCACAGAATGTACATCATTTGAAGATCTGCTAGCAACAACAGAGCCACTTGAGGAGTGTTTGGCCAATGCTGGCTGCCTGAGGCCACTGCGGAGGTTGGAAGACAAGAATCTGCTTGTAGATGACATCCTGATGTTCCAAGTGATACACAGAGTGCGTGGTCCTTTTGAGAGGTACATTTTTATCCAGCTTTTTAGCCTCTACAATCAAGAACTGAAACGCATGACGACTGCCTTGGGTTAAGGGTTTTCTTAAGGCCGTTCCTGTTTAAGTGTATAGTGTGCTAGGTCATGCCCACCCTCCACATGAATTGGCCAAGTCCAAAAACTGAAAACAGTTGTGTATCAGTAATTAGTTTTTTCTTCTTTCCTCTCCCATTAATCATCTCACCACCAACTAGCTAACTGTATATAAAGTAGTGTAAACTAGCTCCACCTCCAGGAGCTACAACAGTAACATGCTGCTCTAACACTGATGCTTCACTATTAATAATCTAATGATGTCATATATAATAATATATCAGTCAGATGAACCAAACACTACTTTTATTGCAATACTTTAACTACATCCAGCTCATAATACTTAACTACTGTAGTAGGATTTTGAGTGTTTTACAATGCTGTATTGCTATACTTTTACTTAAGTAAAGGTCTTAGTAGTAGTTCTTCAACCACTGGTTACCAAGTACCCTGAAAAATATGAATTTGACATACATACTTTACTGTTGTAACTAACCTGAAGTACAAGATATTTGCATATTTTAATAGGGTTTAAATTCCTTTATTTATAATTATATGTTTTTCTTTGTTCATTCATCTGCTACATGTGAAGATGTTAAAACAAACGGTTCTTTTTAAAACTAAAGTTGCCAACCAAAACACTTTAAAAAGAAATTGTGATTTTTACTCAGATTTCGGGATGGACTGAGGACACTTGGTGTGCTGGACAAAATCCAAGCTCACCAGGAGAGTTTTCGCCCTCTTCTATGCTGGTCTCCTACAACCCTCACAGCTGACCTGGTTGACAGCCTCTTCACCATCCGCCTATCTCCAGTTGGCAGCAACAGAAGGCGTGCTGAAGAAGTTGTTGTTCCTTTCTGGAGAGACTACCTAACAGATGCAGAAGGTTAATGTAGAAGTGATATGTTTCTTGTCTTACTTTAAATTAATAATGCACTGCATCTTGTCACTGCACATCACTTAAGAGTAGGCCTACTGATGTGTGCAATGTTTTTTTTGTTCTGTTTATTTTAATCTAATTTCAAATGTATTGCTTTCTCTAGATCAAGAGGGAACGCACAAGCTGGGGACAATTCTCGCCTTTGCCACCGGTGCCAATACTGTTCCACCAATTGGCTTCTCCCCACAACCTTCAGTTGAATTTCTTCACCAAGAGCACAACACGGGAACCATTTCTAAACTGCCCATTGCAAACACCTGCATCAATTGCTTGAAGTTACCACTGCACACCTCTTACAGAGACTTTCAGGAAAACATGGACTTTGCATTGGGCAATACCCATGGTTTTGGCATAGCTTAATTCATGTATTCAGTATTCTGTCAAGGTTCAAGGTCAAGTTCACACTCAAGTCAGCACTCAAATAATTCCAAAACAGTTCCTGACAGATGTTTTTGGTGTGGATATCATTCCACATTATTTTGTTTGAAAAATACACATTGTTGCATCTTTGTTAAAACCATAAGGTGCTAACATTTTCTTTAGTACAGTTCAGATTTTCAGAAAGTTCAGTGAAAGCAAAAGCAGACTTTTAATGAGAAACTTATTGTGATGTAATTTTAAATTGTTGTGGAACTTGGCTCTAATAGCGGTAGCTAGGAACTGAACAGAATTTACTGTCGCTTGTTTTTATTGATAAGGTAAACAATGTTGTTTCACCGCTCCCCACCTCTGTTTTTGATTCATCAGTGTACTGATTTCATACTTTTCATTTTTCTTCACTTTGTATTTCAGTAACTTCACATTTATCTGGGATCTGAGGCTAAGTCATATGTAGGTGGAGCAGGTTATCTTTGGCGTACTTGTACAAAAACAAAGGCAAGTTTTTGGTGTTGTTGCTTATGCTCCTTGTCTCACAGATTCCACTGATGCTGTATTAATGTTGATGTTACTTTTAGTCATTCTATTCAACAAAGGACGACATGTTAAAATAAGTAATAGTTCAGTATATATTGTTGAGTTCTCCAGAGCCAAAAGATTCAATAAAATGTGGTTTCATAATTTTTCGGGTAAGAATTTATTTGAACATTTCAAGAAACATGGCTGTAAAATGTAAACAGAGGTTTGAGCTCAGAATTACACAGATAAAAGGTATTAACATCCCATATACAGAAATGAAATAAATGGCAACAATGAACTTGAAAATATGCCAATATTTTTAGGTGTGTTTTGATATGCATTACACAACTACAGGAAGTAAATAACTGTGGACCTTATCTATTTATGTTCATGTGCTCTTCCTTTTCAAATCAGAAATATCTGAGGGGTTTTGTTTCCTTTAATGAAATCTATGATTTTAGGAATGCCTCTCTTGAAGAAAATGCACAAGGGTTGCAAAAACAAATCAATACCATGATTTTCCATCATCTTCAAATGGATCAAAGGTCTGCTGAACTGCATCTATTGTTGTGTCACTGATGGAAATGTTAATTGATGGAACAACAACATTATTTGTCGATAACTCAGAGAGTGATCTGTTGGCATCAATACCAAAGCCACTGTATATGTCACAAATACCATTCATACTTGGGTTATGTATTCCTGCATTTGGTGACTATGCCCCTTTGCCACAACTGGAGAAGTTGTTCGCCCCCTTGTGTTGAAAGACCATGGTTATTCCACTGGTTCTGAAATTCAGAGGCAGCTCTCTGAATTCGTGGCAAATAAATATAATGAAGACAAAATAAATGTAACTCATTAAGTGAATCTAAAACATCATGCTCCTCCATAAAGTTGAAAAGATTAACAAAATTAAATGACACTACTCGATTTAGCTCTGCCCATAATCTTTCAATTCTTTGATTATGCACTGATCTGCCAGTAATAATACTACGTCTGTTCAGTCCTCTCCTGTAGAGCATGAAACGGGCAACACCAGTGTTTTCCATTCCATGATCGCTTCTAACCCTGGACGGTATTCCAAAGTTCTGAAAACCAGCAATGAATAGAAAGACAAAACACTAGAGGCTCTGTTGTTATCTAGACAAGCAAGGTAGATGATGGTTCGACTGAAACCATCAACACAGCCATGAAAGACCATCCTCCACCTCACAAGTTTGTGGTTTCCGTCGATGTGCCTAAGAGAAATTGAAATCATAGTTAATTGTGTGGGAAAAACAGTGATGTAAGAAGTTTTCACATCCTTTGCTCAAGCAAAAGTATAAATACAGCAATGTAAAAATACTCAATTATTCAGTCCTGCATTAAATATCTTATTTAAGTAAAAGTATAAGTATTGTGAGCTTGCTGTAGTTAAAGTATTGCAGTAAAATAAGTGTTTGGTTCCTCTGACTAATATATTATTATTATTAGTGGGTAGGGTAGCCAACAATTGTACTCCGTAAGAGTATTGTAACTTTAGAACAATATTATCTCAGGTAAAAGTAAAAAGTATTTTACATTAAAACTACTCTTAAAAATACATTTTATCCAAAATGTTACTCAAGTAAATGTTACAGAGTAAATGTAATAGTGAAGCATCAGTGTTAGAGCAGCATGTTACTGTTGTAGCTCCTGGAGGTGGAGCTAGTTTACACTACTTTATATACAGTTAGCTAGTTTCAATTTCATTTAACAATGTGTTGTATTTTAAAATCTTGTTATATTATCCATTTTGTCAAATATGTTTCTGAAAAGTAACTAAATCTGTCAAATAAATGTAATGGAGTAGAAAGTACAATATTTCCCTCTGAAATGTAGTGGAGTGGAATTAAAAAGTAGCATCCAATGGAAATACAAGTACCTCAAAGTTTAGTCAATTAACTGGTAGTTACTTTCCACCACTGGGGAAAAGTATAACAAAGCCAAGGTTATGCATGAATAATTCAATACTAAAAGAAAATTCTTGATTATGAGCTCTTTTACTTTTGATGCATGACTTATACTTGTAATTAAGTGTTTTTACACTTATTATCATTGAAATAAAGTACCGGTAAGTACATCTTCCACCACGTCCAAGTGAATTGTAAGAAACTGATTAATGACTTTGTGCTACTTGATTTACTCTAAGTTATATTGTTGGGAATTTACTCACCATAATTGATTAGGGGTTGCAACACTGTAAACTCGTCGACGTATTGCATGGCGTCTTCTGAAGGACCGTCCAATAGGGTCAATTTCTTGCAGGCTCTGTCTAACACGCCACCTTTGAATGCGTAGTCACGTGACCTCAAGCTCCCATGCACATATCGTCACCTGCATTTGTGGTAGTCTGAAGAATTTCACCAATAACTCTGTTCAGGTTGTCATTTGATAGTGTTACATATGTTAGTGTGGCTGAAACACCAGCTGCTGTCTTTGCCTGTAGAGAGTCCGACAGCTTACCCCCAAGCATGTTGCAATGCTTTTCCAGTTCATTCCAAGGGATACTAAATGAGAGATTTGCTCCTGTGAAATGCTGTAACTAGGTCTGCCCTGATGTCCAGTCATGACAGGTGGAGGCAACAGAGCATAACTGTTGTCAGCCCTGGTTCTTTGTCTGGTTTCATGAGCAGTCAGCAAACACTGAAGACATCCATACAAGGACTCTAATGTATTGACTGCAACTCGATTTCTTGAATCTTCAACAAATCTTGAGATTGACAGAAATCCAGATACGGTTTGAATGTGATCACGAAGTTGTCCATACAACCTTTCATGAACAAAATAATCTGTAGTTTCTCCTTGCAGTCGTTCAATACATTGTAAGACATTGTTAAAAAAATGTATAATGTCATCTTCATTGCTACTTACTCCAAAAATTAAAAACTGCACCAAATAAGAAAACAGGAAAACTTTTGAATA
>OLKM01005036.1:12500-17500 GCA_900291075.1 Melanogrammus aeglefinus | reverse complement strand
GCAACACGTGAAAATGTGTGACGACATTTACCTGAAACGCCGTTCGTTTGCAATGAAGAATATGAAATATAAAAAGTTAAAGACCGAGAACTGTTGTGAGCAAATTGTACACTTATCCAGACGTCCAGCCTCGCTCACTTCCTTCACTTTTTACCGTGACCATTCACGTCTCTCTCTCTCTCTCTCTCTCTCTCTCTCTCTCTCTCTCTCTCTCTCTCTCTCTCTCTCTCTCTCTCTCTCTCTCTCTTCCTAGTTGTCCTCTCTCTCTCTCTCTCTCTCTCCATTCCCTAGTTGTCCTCTATCTCTTCTCTACCTTCTCCCTTCACCCCCTCATTTAGGCTTTGTCGTCATACCCCACCACCCTCCTCAACCTTTATCTACTCAAAGTTACACCTTCGAGCCAGCATCTCTACAGACCTTAATTAACAATTAGGACAAATAAAATTAAACCATAACATTTATTGATAATAACATGCCTCGCTCTCCTCTCCCTTCTCTCTCTCTCTCTCTCTCTCTCTCTCTGTCTCTCTCTCTCTCTCTTCTTTCTCTCTCCTCTCTCTCTCTCTCTCTCTCTCTCTCTCTCTCTCTCTCTCTCTGCCTCTTTCTTTATCGATGTCCACCCTGTGACCAAACACCCTCCCCAAACCCACCATTCCCCCAACTCACACCCACCCACACCACACACACACACACACACCACACACACACCACAACGACACACACCACACACCACCACACACACACACACACACACCACACACACACACACAAACACCGCCCACCAACCACCACCGCCCACCACCTAACCATCCCACCACCACGCATACCACCTCACCAACCACCACCACCACCCTCCGCCCACCGCCACCACCCACCCGCCACCACCCACCTCCACCAACCACCCACCTCCTCCCCACCAACCACCACCCACCATCTTAAATTATCTAATTACACCGCCTCCACCACCAACCTTAACCCACCACCGCCACCACCACCCTTCCCACCACCACCAACCTTCCTCCACCACCACCTCTTCCACCTCATCCCAACCACCAACCACCATTCACCCGCCATCAGCCTCATACATCACCACCGCCACCTACCCACCACCACCCACCAACCAACCACCTACCACCACCCACCACCACCTCCACCACCCACCACCCACCACCGCCAACCTACCACCTCCACCACCCACCACCTTCCTTCAACCACCTACCAACCACCCACCTCCACCTATACCCACCATCACCACCAAATCCACCGCCATCCACCACCACCACCGGCCACCACCTCCTCCACCACCACCCACCACCACCCACCGCCCACACCACCACCGCCGACCACAACCCCCTCCCCCCCTGGCCCCCCTCCCCCGGTTCCCTCCCCCCTCCTCCCCCTCTCGGCGTCTGGCCTCTGTGTCTCTTCTATTCAGGAGGAGGCAGGATGAGGAGCGGGAGGAGGAAGAGGGAAGACGGGAGAGGAGGATGAGGGCTCCCCAGGAGGCCGGTCACATGTGTGCCTTGATCGTTCCTTGTGCAAGCCTGCCTTACTGCGGCATTATATTTGAGGAGTCCTGAGGGAAGGTCCTTTTGTCGAGGCATTTGTCTTCCCTGCGCGGCACTAGCTTCCCTGCAAGCGGCTGTCGCGTGTGTGTGTCGCTTTTGTTGTGTTGTGTTGTGTGTGTGTGTTGCTAGTTCATTCTCTTTAACTCATGTGTGTGTAGGTGTTCGTGTGTGTGTGTTTGTGTGTGATAGGTCGACGCACTACTCCTGGTGTTGTGGGTGTTTATTGTGGTTATGTGTGTATGTGTGTGTGTGCGTGTGTGTTTTTTCTTTTTCCCTGCCTGCATTATTCTTGTCACTTCTTCCACTCACATTATGTTGTGTTGCGTGTGTGTGTGTGTTGTGTGTGTTGGTGAACTTTGTGTTGGTGTGTGTGTGTGTTGTGTTGTTGTGTGTGGAGAAGGGGGTGGGGTTCGGTCCAGCTCTCCGGCAGTAAATGAATGGGGTAGATGTCTTGTAGGGGGCCCTTAAGCCGTTTGCTCGCGATGCTGCGAGGGTCAATGGACATTGCAGAGGCAGTCGCATGCTCCCAACTCCCACCACACACACACACACACACCACACACACACACACACACACAACTACCATCAACCCACACACACATACCACACACACACACCACCACACACACCCACACCACACACCACACAACACACCACCCACAACATGCCCCGCACACACCACACAAACCACACACACACACACACACACACATCACACACACCACACACACACACACACACCACACATGCCCGCACACACTGGGGCACATTCACCTGCATCAAACACAGCCTTGTAAGGCTCAGTAGCGTGACCTCAGCAGCAATTACCACCCTGTGGACACACACACACACACACACACACCGAACACACACACACAGACACACACACACACACACACACACACACAACACACACACAGAACACACACACACACACACACACAGCGAACACACACAGACACCGAACAGACACACACACACACACACCGAAGACACACACCATCACACACACACAGCGAACAACACACCAGACCACTCGAAAACAGACACACACACACACACACAGCGAACACACACAGACACCGAACAGACACACACACACACACACACAGCGAACACACACAGACATCGAACATACACAGACACACACAGACACCGAACAGACACACACACACACACAGCGAACACACACAGACACACAAACAGGTAGAGAGGGGCACTAGCATTGGTTTCTTCCTTTCTTTATTATTTTTTTTAACTTTTTCTGTTCCTTCTAATCAAACCCAAATGGGGACTCCGTGAAGTGGCACGAGTACAGTCCGGTCGGGCCCACATTTAATGACAGCAAGAGTTCGTTAATAGGCTTCCTCTATTTGAATGTTGCAGTACATAATAATTATATTAATAACATATATAAGTATAACCATGACACCATAGTTATATTTAATAGTTTATACATAAAGTTGTAGTCAATATAGGGCAACATTGAGCCGAGGTTTAAGATATCTCTTGTTTGTTTTCCATTTTGTGCGGAAGATTAGTTTGCCAAGTTTGATGTCACCCACCAAGTGGGCACCGGCCAGCCACGGCGACGGCTTGCGGCTCGCGCCTTTCTTGATTGGTGCTGCTGCTCAGAGTGCCAGAAGCCTGCAGGTCAGCGGCCTCCGCAAGGGAGATAACATGGGGTGGCTAGGCAGGGGTGGGAGCAGAACTCTCAGTAATTTACCGCCATGCCTCTGTCCAAATGAATAAAGATAAAACCCAGGTCGGCATTACCAGTTTGCTCAATGCTCGTGTGGTTACTTACTGTTTGCTCCCCAAAATCCCCCCGGGACTGGTTATTATTTGTGGGGCCAAGGTGGGTGTCGTGCTGTGCGGTGTGCGTGTGTCGGTTTGGGTGGGGTAGTTTTGGTGGTGGTGTGTTGTGTGTGGTTTGTGAGGTCTGTGTGTCGTGTGTGTGTCAACTTGTGTGATTTGTGGTTGTGAGTGTTCTGTGTGTGTGTGTGTCGTGTGTGTGTGGCTTGTGAGTGTGTGTTTTAGGTGAAGATAGTGTGTTGTTGTGTTGTGTGGTTGTGAGTGTTCGTGTGTGTTTAGGTGTAAGATAGTGTGTGTGTGGTGTGTGTGTTGTATGTGTTGTGTGATTGTGTTGTGTGTGTGTGTGTGTGTGTTGTGTGTGTGTTGTGTTGTGTGTGTTGTCAGCTGTGTGTGCTTGTGTTGTGTGTGTTGTGTGTGTGTGTGTGTGCGCGTCAACTTACTTCGTCTTAACATTCTGTGTGTGTGTGTGTGTGCTCGTTCGCGGTCGTGTGTGTGTGCGAGGCGTAGGAGAAGGAAGGTTGGAGTAGGTAGAGTGTTGTGTGTGAGGTTGTCGAGGTGTGGCGAGAATTATGTGGGTGTGCGTGTTTGGTGCGTGTTTGTGTGTGTGGAAGAAGATGAGGCAGTGTGTGCATGAGTTGGTGCATGTGTGTGTGTGTGTGTGCGTGCCGGTGTGCGTGTGTTTTGGGTGAGGGTGGGGTGATGGGAGCTTAGAGAGAGAACAGGACTCCTGGATTCAGAGGGAAGGATTGACTTATTTATTATCATCGAGCTGTGTGTGTGTGTGTGTGTGTGTGTGTGTGGGTGTGTGTCACTCATAAAACAGTGCCTTGGGGACCTGACACTCCCCAGCAGACCCACCCCCTGCCCCCGTCTCCCCCCTCCTCCCCCCTCCCTTCAGCCCTTAATCCCCCTGGCTACTAGTTGACAACTACCCCCCAGATGTCCGGTGGCTTTTATATTATTAAGCCTCAAATGCCCTTTTATTAAATGAATACGAGAGGGCTTGCGTGGGCAGTGTTCGCCCTCTTTCCACAATGCTGCAAGGCAAGTCTGTGTTTTTAAGGTCAATTTATAAGTGACCATAAGTATTAATTATGTTTAGATTCTGTGTCATTTAAAGTTAGCTTCATTCGAGTTAGCTTAAGCTAGCATTGTGTATTTGCAATTGTTTTGTTTACAGTAAATGAAAGGAGACAAAACCAGGAGTTTTCACTTCAACATATCAGAGGTTTTGGCGTTTTGCTTGAATTAATTTCGGGGTTGTTTTCGTTCCCTGCAGTGTGTCGCAGTGTTCAATGGTTCCCCCCAGACCTTCTGAGACATTATGTCTCCATGCAAAATAAGTTTCTGTTGCATCAAAGCTCCGTCAAACCTCTTAAACGTATTCACCTTATTCATCACTGACCTCCACTACTCTTACACAAATATGAAATACCACCTCTTTTTATCACACTGTAAATGCCAATGTTATTTGTCATGCCAACTGATGCTTTTCAAACTCTCAAATTCTCCCTCGAATGCTTCGGCGTAATATAAAGGAGCGCTAATTGGAGATACCTCTTCCTAATTAATAAATGATAATAATGGCTCACGTTCAAATTTATTCACTATTAAGTA
>OLKM01005036.1:0-10000 GCA_900291075.1 Melanogrammus aeglefinus | reverse complement strand
TTGAAAGTGTTATTGCTGCACTTGGCTTGCACCTACCACCCCCTGCCTCTGCCTGTTGGGTCTGCCTGCTCACTTGAGTTCCCTCCATTGAGTTTGGCCTCTCTATCTCCCCCCCATTGCTGGCTCTGCTCCCCTGATGGCTCCCCTGGATGACTTTGTTTGGATAGGCATTGTATGTCTCTTTGGCTCTTCCCTCACGTCAGACGTGTGTGTGGTGTGTGTGTGTGTGTTGTGTGTGTGTGTGTGTGTGTGATGTGTGTGTGTGTGTGTGTGTGTGTGTGTGTGTGTTGTGTGTGTGTGGTGTGTGTTTGTGTGTGTTATGTATGTATGTTGGTTGGGGTGTCTTTGTCTGTTCAGACTGTTGTGTGTGTGTGTGTGTGTGTGTGTGTGTGTGTGTGTGTGTGTGTGTGTGTAATGTGGTGCGCACCTTTGTCCTCGTGCCCACCATGTGCGTCAGTCTATCGGACGTGGGAAGGGCGTGGCTGACCGGATGGGGATAGTCTTTGCAGAGGCATCCGTCAGCCAATCAAATTGCTGCGCGCTCCATTTAAATTAACTTCTCCGCCGCTCTCCCGCTTTCCAGTATCGACTGTGAGTCGCGTCCATAGTGCTTAAATTTGCATACGCGATCTGATTGGATGACGGATCCGTCGCTGCCGAAAAAGTTGAACATTTTTCAACTTTCTGACGGTGGCGAACGCCCCAACTGAACGGACGGATCCACAATGCATTGCGCGTCCGTCCCCATTCAAAGTCAATGGGTGACGGACAACTGACGGAGGTAGTGGGCACGAGGCGTCAGACAGTCGGACTCATCCCTATCCCTCACCTTCCTCACGTGACTTAAGGAGGACCTCAGGAGGCCTCCCACCTCCTGGGTCTGTCGAACCACCAGCTGAACAATGACAGAGACCCCCCCCAAAACGTGCTACCCGCCTCCTGTACCCCCTTCTGTACTCCCCATGCCCTCCAGCTGAACAGTGCCCTACAAACCAGGGTCTAAGCCTGGGGGAGGGGGGGGGGCGGGGCCTGGGCGGGGGTTGATGATAGAGCAGGGTGCACACAGACTGCATGAAGGACATTACTCATAGAGGGGGAACACATCAGAGCACACAGGACACGCACAAACACACACGCACACACACACACAGACACACATGCACGCGCACAGTCACACATAAATACGACTGCACACACACACACACACACACACACACACACACACACACACACACACACACACACACACACACACACACACACACACACACACACACACACACACACACACACACACACACACACACGTGTTCACACACACACACACACACACACACACACACACACACACACACACACACACACACACACACACACACACACACACACACACACACACACAGGCTCCGGTTAAAGCTCAGACACATAAAAAAGGCTTATACACACCTACACACACATGCGAAAACCTGTTTATGCATGCACACACACACACACACACACACACACACACACAGGCTTGTCTTTGTCACGTTGTGGTACAACCTGACAGGAACCTACATTGTGGGAGCCACCCTTCCTAGACATCATACACCTCTGAAAAAAATCTGGCATGTTTAGATGCACTTGAGGAGCATGAATATCACTTCAAATTAACAATATTCATAACTTGGGTTCAGACCTGACTAGGACCTCCTTTGTGGGAACATCTCAGGTATAGCTATTCTTCTGGGGACCCTAAACACACATCTCAGGATTTGCTATTCTTCTGAGGAAACATCTTAACCACACTCCTCAGGTATATCATTCTTCTGGGGGAACAGCTGTTCTGACATCCTAGACAGGACCACTAATCTGGTGCAATAATCTCAGACAAACAACCACACAACAGACTGTGGTGGTTGACCAACAGTTGACACCTGCGCACACAGACCTAGTCTAAACGTGAAGGTGATATGGCCTACCTACGGTCATAAAATTAGAGTTGGGTGATAGTAAGTTTGGATCATGTATGGTGCAGGCATTATAGAACAGGTTTGCATGCTATGCTATATATATTTGATTCTCTATTCAGTACCTTTTGGTCACTAATGCTGCGTGTTCCATTTGTCTCGTAAACTCGTCATCCGAGTTGGAAAGTGTAAATCTCGCAGCTTTATCTCGCAACATTTACCGAGACACGCCCCCTTTTGGTTGTAATATTACGCCGTCCACACGAGGTTGAAACAAAGCGCAACATACGACTTGGAAAACGAAGATGGTTGCGCCCATAGTTCACTAAGTTGAGATGTATTTTCTTTGTATTTGTACTACGTTGGTCATTTTAAAGTTGATTTTAAATGCTCTTGCACACTTGTTTACATCGCTGCTTTAGTCCGGTCACCAATTTTATGCATTGCAATTGTTTTATTTGCATATCACGCAACTGTTACACTGGTGGCGTCCATGTTCTTTCCGACTCGTAATTTCCAAAGAACGCTATAATAGTATGACCCAGGAAGTGACGTCATGTTCTCGCGTCAGTACAACTTGGGCGACGACTTCACGAGACAAATGGAACGCAGCGTAACTGTTTTGTCGAGTGCAGTGCCAGCCTGTCACAAAGCCTACAACTCCTGTTTGATAGCCAATGCGCTGACGTTTTCGCCAGCCGGTTAAGTATTCACCGTGTAGCACAACACCTGCACGCATTCGTTTCGCATACTCAGAAGAATTCGCATACTTCTGTGTTTAATTGGCACCTTTTGGGGCTTGCATGTAAAATCATTTCATAAAAGGTTTTGAATTTTTTTTTTCAATTGAGGATGCACACCATCGGCCCATGCACAAGCCATATCCGAAATTTTAGGCCGATCTGACATATGGTCAGAGAGATATACGAGCCACAGACAGACAGCCATTTATAGATAGATGAGGTTTCTACACATGAATTAGAATTATATCACCTGAACATACTTTAAAAGCTCTTTATTGAGTGTCAACTCAAATACAGTAGGCCTATGAACGCCCGACAAGATTTCTGAACAAGGATCTCTATTCCCCCTCTATCCCTATGGGTCCCCCCCTCACTCTCTCCCTCCCTATGGTCCTCCCTCTCCTATGGTCTCTCTCTCCCTCCCTCTCCCCCTCTCTCTCCCTCCCTTCTCCCTTCTCTCTATGTCCCCCCTCCCTCCCTCCCTCCTCCCTCCCTCCTCCTCTCCCTCCTCTTCTCTCTATGGTCCCCCCCCCCCTCACTCTATCTCCTTTTCCCCTCTCCCCCATCTCTCTCTATTTGTACCTGTTTGAGAAACTGGATGAAAACTGAAATGTTTTACTTTTCCTTTTTAGTGCGAGTTATTCTATTTTTGATGTAGAATTTGAGTGCCTTCCAGTCTCTATTTTTTTTAGTGCTTCTGGCTCTGATTTTAAGGCATTATCACAGTCTTCCTTTCTGAACATTGCAGGTCAAAATGAAGTTCCTCATGTGCCTTTTCAACGGCATTTGGTCTCCTCAGGCTTCCAGGGCCTCTTCTTCTGTGGCTTGCGAACTAAATAAGAAATGAATGAAAAGTTAGTTTTAGGATATAAATTGCACAAGTAATTGTTTAGTCTGGCTCAAATTAAAGGTCCATTATACACATTATCGTCCAACTGGTTTTGTGATTGCATTTCAAAACTGTATTGTGATGAACTACATACATACGCTGTTCACTATTTGAATTCCACCACTAATGTGTGAGTTTAGGAACTGCATTTCTTAAGAGTCAAAACTAAACTCATACATATATCACTTGAACAGCATAAACTATTTGCTGTGCTGCCCAATAGGCATAGAGGAGCATTAAAAGTTGCGTGTTTTATTGCTTTATTGTTACTTAAAACAGTTTTTAGGACTTGCATTTCTTAGAGTCAAAAACTTAAACTCAATACATAATAATCAATTGAACAGCTAAAACTATTGCTGTGCTGCTGCATAGGCAAAGAGAGCATTAATAGTCGTTTTATTTGCTTTATTGTTACTTAACCATATAGCGCGAGTGAGTGAGGATGTCCGTGGCCCATGGCTGCGGCCAAACCACAGCCATGGGGATATCCACAAGACCTCCTCACGAAAACGAGCGCCTATATTGCTTTTTATACTACAGCATTCCTTTTACAACTAATTATTAAATAACACCAGATAAGTTTTTCAAAAGGTTCATTTTGTTCAAATACAGTGTCTGAATACGTAGCAAATAAGTTCCGGATAAAGCGCCCAGGAATTCATGGTTGCCGCGTAACGCACATTGGAAGGTGCAAGTAAATGTTGCTGAAATTAACAGTCACATGTAGCTTATCGCAGTGATTGCTTGTGATCAGTCAAGAGTTCTACATTCGGAGTGGATGTGGGATGTGCATGATATCCTCACTGAAAGTGCGTCATAGAATGCCTCTCGAACGTCTCATCCAATTGGAAAGGATTCTACATAAACAGACCTAACTGCTGTATAATGTACTGTATGCTGCTATGCTACTGTACACTGGTGTACTATACTTTATTGTATGCTATTGTACTTTACGCTAGTGTACGCTACTATACTGTGCCCTACTGTACACTACTGTATTGTCCTGCACTGTACTTTACCAATATAGTGAGATGTTTCAGAAAAGTAGCCTTGTCATCCTCTGCCTATGCCAATCCCCATGTACAATTTCACATGGATTGGGTGTGTTACTCAAGAGAAAAATGTTGGACCGAGATGGATGAACAATACACCACAAACAGCGTTTTCATCATTATATAGTATAGGATAGATAGATAGGATATCCTTACTGGTCTTGGACTTTTTCTTTTGGACAGGGATGTCGTCTCCATCGGAAATTACTCTCCCCTTCATTTTCTTGTGGAGACCCACTTTGTTTCTGCTCTCATGCCTTGTCCAGACTGACATCAGAAACTATTGATTGAAAGATGATTACAAGTTCTCATTAAAACTTCAAAATTCATGTAGAATCCCAGCCGATATGTGAATCACAAAGTGGAATCTCTTATCTACAATATTATACTGTTTATAGCTATAGCAGCCGTCTGTTTAACCTGGTATGAGAGTTGTGTGAGTGTTTAGGATGTATCAATTAGTTTGTTTTGATGCCACAAGCAACATTTAGTGACTTGTGGCTGATGTTGTAGGTGTATATAAATATAAGGTGTGCTTGGATCACAGTATGATTGTGTGTTTGCTGTCTCTCTACCCGTGATGGAAATGTTTTGATGTGTGCCACTATCTTTTGAACCTTTAATTGACCTTTGGATTGCATGCAAGTAAAAGTGTTATTTTTATGATTGAGGCATTTAAGCCTTTTTTAAGGACATAGTTACCCTGATTAGGGACAAATTTTAAAGATGGGATATATTTTTTAAAAAATACAGAACACAAGATATGCTTGTAACCTAAGTGTGGAGGGTGTATGTGGAGTGTGTGTTGTTGATGGCTGGTTTACAGCCTCACCTGGCCTGAGTCAGACTGATTGGACTCTGGCTGGGTGGGGCTGCACACCGGTGTTGGCAGAGCAATTAATGGCACCCCAGGATAAACCAGCCATCACACACACACTCGAGGAGGAGCCACAGTCAGTCATGGCAGTGTTGTACCATCAGCTCGGCGAATACAATCTGCCTTAATCTCAAATAAACATCTTGCCTACCATCTACCCGTTGTCTGTGTTGGAGGGCCCAAAGGAAGCACTTAGGGTGGCGTGTGGTAAGGAGCAACCTTGCCGACCGAGATATTCATTGTTCTAGTACACCAAAACACATACCTTCCATGTCTTGTTTCATATACACCTCCTCTTAATGGTCATCCTTCAGACTCGTATGCTTGTCCACTGGATTGTTTCTAAACAGGTGGTATGAAATACTTCTACTGTAGTTATGGTGTTGTACCCATTTAAGCTCAAAAATGGCAAGAGTTGATTTTAAGCAGAACACCACATCCAGTCGGATCAATGTTGATCTCCTCAAGGCTTTGCCTGGAAGTCTGCAAGGCGGCCTGCTCCATGGCCTCAGGAATTTTACTGATCTTGACCAGTTGAAGGGTGCCCCTCCGGTAAACCGATAGAACTGCCGATGCACTCTAATATCGTGCCCATGAAATCCGCCAGCTGGTCCAGCTCTCTGTCTCCTGAGGTTTAGCACTTTAGATAAAGGTAGCCATGTGCTTCCTCAAGTTTGGTTGAGGTGAGGTGAAAGAGATTCTTGACATCACAGAGTTGGACAACTGGGCAGGATGCAATCTGACCCTCTGTAGTGCGACATCACTCCTGGTCTGGCCAAACAATATGCGTTTTCTTTGAGGACGCCACACTCCTTTCTCTTTTGATGTAGCATGTTGAGTGCTTCATACATCATTGGTTTTGGAGGATAGCAACTTTCCTACCTCGGCTTTCCTCTCATTTCTTATTCTGGTAAAATGATGGCAGAGCTTTTTCTCTGCGAGCTCAGAGAGAGAGCGAGGTTGACGTCTTCTGTGAGGATGATGATGTCCTCTTGATGTGAATGCAGAGAGGGACATTTTGGACACCTCACCTTCTCTACCGGTTGAATAAGATAACCCTGTGCGAAGGTCACCTTGCCAGGGTGGCCCAGTGTGCGATGAGCCTCAGATTCTAAATCATGTTGGTACTGCTGTTGCCTTCTCATCCAGGTAATTTTGGCAACTTCTGCAATCTGTTGTGGCAGCAGCTGGGGGGCGTGTCCACTTGGACTCATTAGAGGCTCTTTCAAAAGATGTGACTGACACAAGCTCGTGCCATTCGATATATAGAGATTTCGAATAGGCTTGAGCTTCCTTCTGCGCCATCCTTGTCTTGATGATTGCATCACTCTCCAGGAGCATAGACATCCTCTTGAGGCTGTGTCCAAGTTTCAGAGGAAGCGATTTGGAATTACCTTTATTGCCTTGTGCTGTGTGTTTCACTGCATCGACTGTCTGCATGAAGTTCGCTGGTATGACATATTCTTTGATCGTCTTCATGTTTGTGACTTCTCCACCATGTAAGCAAAGTCTGCCAAGCTCCCTTAACTTTTGCCGGATATATTCGTGCTTATCAACTTCAAATCCATGCTTGTTGTAGAGGTGCTTCCCCATCTCCATGATGCAGCAGTCATTTCTGACTGCATGTGCAACAGCATCCTGGTTCATGTTGTTCACCAGTTTCCATAGCTTCATCCGAAACTCCAGCGGTGTGGGATCTGCAAAGCACAGAGGCCTGGACTCTAATTTGTCAGTGGGGATTTGACAGGTTTGATTTTGCCATATCTGAAAATGTCTCCACATTGTACGTTCATAAATAACCCTTGGACAGTAGAGACAGGGTGCATGATAGTATCTATTGCTGATTGGGATTTTCTCTTGATGCTTGCATGTGCACACCAGTTTTCTTGTGCCGTCTCCGGCTCTCAACACACCCATTCAGCATTATGTGCGAAGATTACCTTTGTTTGGAGACATTCTAAGTGCAGCGTCCTTGTTTTGAGCCTTGGGAACTAAGTGCTTCGGTCCTCCAGCTCGCCTTGATCTCGTGGTTTCGCTCCAAATGCTTCAGATTTTTAGGAAAGAAGACCAATATAAGCAGTCTGTCTACTCTGTTGTACATCCGGGATTCCATCTTCTTTCTTTTTGACAGCAGAATGGAGTACTGAGGCACTTCACCATGTTCGTTCTGGTGGAGAGCATGTGGATGTGGTCAGAGTGAATACAGCATTGTTGTATCTGCTGCTGTTATCAGAGTCCTGTTCTGACAAGGATGATCGTGACATAGATATGGTGACTTTCACAGATCATGTCCATCTGTATCATCTGTACTTTCTGCATTGAAGCAGACGTATTCTTCCCACATCGTAACTGGTTGCATAAGCTCATCGATCCAATCAGGAATCCTGTCTTTTCATCTTTAGAAATTATAAAATAAAACAGTTAGATGCACAAATACACTTCCCATTCTTAACATTTTTCCCACTCAAAAACTAATATATTAAAGATCCGTACTGGGCTTATCATGTTGACGGTAGTACCTGTACTGTCCCTTTAACAGAAGGCAGCCTGCTGGTGGTGGGTCCTTTTTGTTCATGTAAAGAGGATAGGTGGTAGAACCAAGAGCTTACAAGCGCAAATAACAAACCGGTAGCAAATGGTTACCAAGCGTTTTCCCATGAGGATAACGCACGCGAGGTTGGCCTCACCTGATGAACGCAACCTGACTGGTTCCGTCCTCTAGAGTTCCGCCTCCCGTTCAAGGGTACGCGTACTACCCGTCAGTGATAACTTTGACCACTGAAGTAAGTACATTTTGTCAACCACAAAGATGTCTACAGTACATGACGATGACTGACATTTGTTAGTGGGACTTACAAAGACGCTTTTGGTCCTCCTAAGCCTTGGCACAATCAATTGTCGGACATCATCTCCATGTGTCATACTGGAGTCAGAAAGATCAAATCCAACAGGAATCTTCTCTTTGCTCTTCAAGAAACACAATTAAAATACCAGTTTAACAAACATTATACACCGTGTCATGAGAGTGTTACTCTACGTGCAGGCTTTCAACAATGTCATCTAATACCTGTTTATTTAGGTAGGACCTGGCAAGCAGCTGATTGGAAGTTATCAGATTTGCTATGTTAGGGATTGAGAGACCTAAGGTGAGTTGCTCTCTAAGACCCATATTTGGAGATGGTCTAAATGTTTCGGGTATTACAGGCAAACAGCAAAAGCAGCTATTTAGCCGACTTTCAAGTTGCGCTTATAACTAAACTGAGCAACAATACAACAATTGCAAAAGCAGCATGACCAGCCACCCCCTCCGACATTTCTGATTCCTGGCAGATGGTTCTGGTCTCAGTCTTATAGGGTCTTGTTTACTGAACGGATTTCTCACGTTTCCTAACCGTGCCAATCAAATGACTGGATTGAAAAAAAAAAAAAAAAACAACTACAATTGCAATATACTCGTAGAGGGTCTCCGGTGTGGTGTAGGAGTGTCCAGTGTCCGAGGTGTGAAACTTCGTCTTCATCTTCACCATTCAATTATGATTATTATGTCCAGACGATGTCTCGACATTATCTCGCTGCAACACAATGGCTTCACCATCAATTTCTATTGACTTCTACACGTGTTTCTGTTTGTGCGAGTAAGCATAATACATGCGACGGGTGAGCACTACCATAGACAAATGGGGTTTCACGTTGTTACCAGATGCTATTTTTTAAATTTGTACGTTTGGCTGCGAAAAAGTGAGCATATATGATTCACACATGTATTGCACTCTTTCCACCTAATATCGAATTCAATTAATTATATCTTACAAGTCGTAGGTGACTCGAGATACCGTATCGATGTTCATTTCAACACCCCCTAGGGCAGTGGTATAGATACTGAGGCAGCTTTCACCGATGTTCCCTGAGAAGGCATGATACCTAGAGTACAAAGAATCAGACATTTGTTGCGACTGCTTCTGCTTTACATGCGAATGTTGAACAGCTTTCTGCCTACTCAGTCCTGTCTGACAAGATGATGGTGACTAATGGGGACATTTCCACATATCTTGCTTCCATCTGTATTATCTGTAACTGTCATGCAATTGAAGCTGGAAGTATTTGTCCCAAAAAAGGCTCATCAGATCCATCAGGAAATCTTCACTATTCATCTTGGCAAGGAAATATACAAATAAAATCTGAAGTGTGGGTTGATTTGTGGTTCGAATCCAGGTCCACGGATGGGTCCAGGTCACTCTGCCAGAAATACAAATGTGATTGTATGGCTATAGGTGGGAGCTGCCGATAATCAAGAGTGGGAATCGATACAAGAGAGGCTGCTCACTAGAGCAAACGTCATTGACGCACTTTTAACCTGGCCATCTTAAGAATGTGAATGCTGCTCATTCATTCCTCAGATGTGTAAGACACAATGCAATTTCATATAGACAACCAGAAACAGTCAAAAGAAACAGGCAGAATAACACATGGAATTACAATCTTATGATGCC
>OLKM01005035.1:0-18775 GCA_900291075.1 Melanogrammus aeglefinus | reverse complement strand
AAAGGAACCACGAAGCCCTTCGCCTGCCCAAGAGCAGCGCGCGGACTCTTTTGGATGCCGCGTCCGCAGGGCCCACCGTTCCTCCCCGCCGCCCCCACTCGGCCTCCGGTGCCCCCTCGACCACAGATAAAGTTGACCACGGCCTCCTCTGAAACCAGCCTGTTGGAGGTCACTGATCTGACACCAGCTACCAGCTCTGCTGTAGCAACTGCAACCACCACCTTCTCTATTGCCAGCAACCCCTGCACCACCACGTCAGAGAAGTCCCCAGAGAAGAGTCCCGTCCACGTAGCCCCCGGTGAAAAGGCCTCTGCGGAGAAGAGCCAGGTCAAGGCGACGGAGCCGAAGCCAGCCATGAAGCAAGCAGAGTCCTGTGAGGAACTCTCTGCCCCTTCGGCTGCGCCTAGTGGTAGCAGGCCTGAGTCAATGAAAGACAAACATTCAGAGAGCACCTGCAGCATACGAGACAGCCTGGAAGACAACACCTTTAGGGAGTGCCCAGAGACCATGTTCCGCAACAAGTCAGGCCGCTGGAGCAATGCCTCGCATATTTTGGAGGTGGAGAGAAACCATCGTTACCTTAACGTGGCACTGTGGTGCAAAGACCCTTTTAAGCTAGGCAGCCTCCTCTGCCTGGGCCACGTGAGCCTCCGACTGGAAAGCGTGGCCTTGGAATGTATGGCCACTGCATCGGCTGAGTACCAGAGCACATTCAGGCTAGTGGCACCAGAGCCCAGGGCTAATGTTAGCCGCACAGCCCTACGCAACCTGAGCACCCACAAGGGCTTCAACGAGAAGCTTTGTTACGGAGACATCACGTTGAACTTCTGCTACCTGGCCGAAGGGGAGCCAGACTATTCAGCGAGGATGGTGGAACGGGAGCGAGAGGGAAGCCTTCAGGAGGAGGACCTTAAGGACAGGGAGAGGGAACACGTGCACGTGGCCCAGCGTGACGATATGGCATATGGCGCTCTGCAGATGGCCGAGGTTCGTCACAACTTCCAGGACACCCAGTTCCAGAACCCCACCTGGTGCGAGTACTGCAAGAAGAAGGTGTGGACCAAGGCGGCCTCACAGTGCATGATCTGTTCCTACGTCTGCCACAAGAAATGCCAGGACAAATGCCTCGCCGAGAATCCGTTTTGCGTGGCGGCAACAGACCGCCGCAGCGCAGACCCAGAGGCCAAATCCACCATTAACCGAGCAACCAGTGGCATCACGCGGCACATCATCAACACCAGCTCCCGCCTGCTCAACCTGCGGCAGGTTCCAAAGACACGCTTGGTAGAGCAAGTGGTCGACATGGGGCCCGGCACAGGTGGAGCCCTCCCCAAAACACACCCCCAACACCTCTGACAACGAGAGCAGTGACACGGAGACATACGCCAGCGGGGCAAGCCCCTCCAAGCACCCCTCCGGCGGCGCAGGCATCTGCAGCGGAAAGCTGGCACGCCGGGAGGGAGGCCTGGACGACAGCGTGTTCATCGCCGTGAAGGAGATCGGACGCGACCTCTACCGGGGACTCCCCACGGACGAACGGTCCCAGAAGCTAGAGCTGATGCTGGACAAGCTCCAGCAGGAGATCGACCAGGAGCTGGAGCGCAACAACACCCTGTTGTCGGAGGAGCGTGAGGCCACGGATGCCCGCCGAAAAGCAGCACTGGCCAAGTCCGGGGAGCGGCTGCAGGCGCTCACCCTGCTGATGATCCACTACCGGGCCGGCATCGAGGACCTGGAATCTGTGGAGAGCACCTCGCCGTCGGAGCCCCACGGCTTCAAGGCTAAAGGCGAGGAGGATGAGTCTTTGACAGCGGCAGAGATTTATGACAGTGACATGTGCAGCCCAGTGGAGGTTCCACCGCTGGACGACATCAGCGAGGAGCAGATCTGTGTGGAGGCCCTCCACTAAAGAAGAAAGAGAGGAAAGAGACAGTAGTCCGGGCTCCTGGCCCCTAGACCCAGTTAAAGATTCAGTTTGGTCAAAGAACTGTCCCTGATGGAATCGCAGGTTATTACAATGACTGGTCATCATCACATTTTGTGAATCAGAAGCAGCAGTTGAAATGACCTGCTGTTTGTCTTGCACTGTCCCTGTTGGTTGGTTACTCTTTACTTTTGAGGGGAGTTTCAATGATACTCTAGGGGTATTTCAGCTATATTTGATTATAAGGGTTCAACATTTGATTCATGCTTCTTCTCACTTGATCTCTGTGGGCAGCCTGCTGCCATTTCACATAAACTACGGAATCCCTGAAGGATTGGTGAATATGTGTTTCTAATGATAATGGTTTCATTCCTTTTGTTTTTGTGGGCTTAATGGTGGATCGAGTTCCTTCAGAACTCATCGCTGTGTGTCAGCAGAACACTAGGAGTCTTCTAATCACTAACTTCTCTCTTCATTAACCGCTAAATTAGCTTTGTATCAAAATGTGGTTGATTATTATGCTGAACCTGATTATGTACACGTCATCGGTAGTCATTTTATATTTATACTTTATACATATATAAATAATTGAACAAACCTGAAGGAATTATTGATTAATAAAGGTTTGTATTTTATTAAAAGGTGCAATAGGTTATAAACCACGTCAGTAAAGGGAAAATGAATGTCCCAAATATTTGATCATATAGTTTGGTAATCTGAGATAGTGATGGGGAATTGGCTATACTAGTTGAGTAGCCTTAGTTACTACCTTCCATCAAAATGGTGTGGAAGTAGGCAAGTAAATGATTAGCCCAGCCTCTCACGCCCATCAGCATCATCATAATGGTTAATGTTTATTAAGAGAGAAGCGACTCTGATCAGGTTACTGTTGGTCTTCTGACTTGGATCTAGTCAGACCATACCGTACTTGACTGGAATAGTCCCTGGTTCTTTACGAGCATCCATAGTAATTCAAAGTACAGGTACACTGAATTGTAATGTCTTAATTCTGGACAATGAAATTAGGTCGTCTTCAACTTAAATCGGTTTTCAAAGGAACGTTTTAAAGTGACTAATTGTATCACCCTCTTCATCCCGTCATATGGAAAATGGCGCATTTACATGAGGTTCAACATTATTCGCTATTGCTAACAAATGTTTGTTAAAAACAGAATATAGCAAAAAAGAAAGTGTCGATGTGATTATGAAATAGCAGCGGCTTGGGTGTTTTAAGCTAGCTCCTTAGAGACCATTAGAGCATGGCCCTGCCACCTGGTAATTGGCAAAATCATACGTGCAGATGCATTTAGTCAAACCTCCAAACCCTGGAAGCACCCGGCTCATCGCAAATCTGGATTCTGGAATAAGTATCTAGAAAACGTAAAACAAGAGTAAAACAGTGGATGAGGAAATCCGCCTCGACCACATTTTGTGAGGGAGTCTGTCCAAAAGGTCCTAAATATCCGGAGCACTTTCTTGATGACGTTTAAGCTCATAGGACACCTTAAAATGCTTGTTGGCTTTAGGCCTACTTACAGCAATGTGTGGAACAGGCGTAAGATTAGATTTTTTTTTAAAGAAAGTAGTTAAGTTTGTTACGTGAGGACTGAGGAGCACTGCTAGTCCGCATCGGCCAGGTCCGTGGCCACCCCGTTGTAGGTCGTGTAGCACATGTGTGCGCCGAGCTCCTTGGTTCCAAAAGGAACACCTGCCACGCCTCGTTTATTAGTTGGTCCTTTATTATCGATAATAATCGGATAATTTAGTTGTTGGTGTGTGCGTCTGAAACCCAGCCTGCTTTCTGCGGCGCAGATATATCACTGACAACTTAAGTTTGTAATAATTACTTCTGAACAAATGGACTACCGTAACATCTCCCGCCATTTGCGGAGTTGTAGTGTGTGCGCGTGTGATGGATTATTGGACGGATGGATGGATTTATTGTAACCGATTATGAACCGCTTCAAGTTGTTTTGGATTTAATTGTAGGACCTCCAGCAACCTTAACGAGTTGTCATATCAGGACGAATGTATTCCCTACTCCTTTGTCTTCGTCTCCTTCCTCTGCTGATGATGCTTGGCGCCTTCCCCAATCCACTCTGTAGAAATCACGTCCGTTCACGTCTGCTGTTTCAGTGAAGCTTTCATAACCAAATATCACCGTTCCCCTCAACATGTTCCACGCAACAGTCTTGCTACCAAATCGTGACTACCTTCGTCGTTTCCTTTTTAAGACCGTCCACTTCGTCGCTACGGCAACGTACGCAATACTGACCATGCCGAGGGGCTCGGGGAAGCACGGGGGCGGGTTGGTCGACTTCCTGTTCCTCCTCCTCCCCCCCCCCCCCCCTCCCCCAAACCCCTCGTGTGAACGTCATGGTGCTTCTCTCAATAGTTCCTGGCTGCGCTGTTTGTCAATGTATCTCAAATTAACCCTGGTTTCGCTATTGTTATTTGAACAACTCCACCCAAGTAGTACCCCGTCTTTTTGTGCGTGATGTTGTGGATGAGCGCTGCTTTGAAGCGAAATGTGCTCTTATTTTGAAAGCAATGAAACCACATCGCCATTGCCCCTCCCCCACCCCCCACCCTATTTTTCACTGACTAGAGTGACTTCTCACGCCATAGCTTCCAGCGAGTCATGGTGGCTTTTTTTCTTTATATTTGTGTGTTTGTCCATTTGAGTGATGTCTTGCATCATTGTGGACATTGCCCATGTGATGAAGCTGTATTGTACATAGCCTAAATAAATATGCTCACCCTCTGATCCACTGGGTTGGTTTTGTTTAGTATAGTTTTTAGGCCTCAGTAGAGGAGATACAATGGCTTTAAAACTGTAACGCTGTCACCTCCACCACAACACACATGCATAATTTTTAGGAAGGAAAATATTGTCGATCATGATTCCCTGCAGGAAGCATGGTTGAACAGATCCTTGACTGAGAGATGGGGGGGGGGGGGGGGGGAGGGTGGAGAGAGGGGAGGGGGGCAGCATTGTTCAAGCATCTGCAAGGTAATTGGGGCCCGACGGCGAAGATGGACATGCTGATTATAGCGTGGCTGCTCCTACACGGGTGGATTTATAGTGGAACATTTCTCCACCGTCATCTCCCTCTCATTCTCCCTTTCTCTCTCCCTCTCTCCTGTCCCCCTCCGCAAATCACAGGCACCACGTACCAATCTCAAGGGTTGGATTTGTTGATATATGAATATTCACGTTTAGCAGAGTTGAGTCTTGAACGATTTAAATGATCCAGACGAATCAAAGATGTCTAGGTTTGAAAACCACAAACAAGATATTTTAAAAAAGAATGGAATACCAAATCCTAAAGCGAATAGTTGCCTATTGATATTCAGGTAGGCCTATGTGGAGCCTGTACAGCGTCGTAAACAACAAATCCAAATCACTTTTTCCATATCCGTGTTTTTTTTTTTAAGCATACAACATTTAATTGAGGATACAACGTCCCCTTTAGTATCAACATATATTACACAATCGGCACACCTCACGAAGCCAACAGGTCATCAAAAATCATAAAATATGATATAAAATATAGGATTGTTGTACTGTTTTGGTTCCTAAAAGTAGCTCTTTGAATAAGGTAAACACAGATCAGAGAAGGCAAGTCAGAGAGAGCTTTGGGTTTCAAATGTAAAATAAATCATTTTCTTTAATAAACACATCTTCTAAAACTGTGGAAAAAGTGGCAATAGCAAGTGCCAATTAAATCTTACAGGGGAAATTTGAAACCGGATTATCTCCTGTTTTATTTTTATATTGTATATATTATCTTACAATACTGGCCAGAAAATGAAGGCTTTTCAAGTGAGAAATTATAATTTTTGTAAAACTTTACCAAGCAGTCATCCTTGAGACTGAAATAATGATTAATGTATAATCTACGATTCTATTCTGACAAATAAAAAAAACTTTTTTACTAATCTTTAAGCACAAATATTTCAATAATTAAAGAATATAGTCCTTGCCAATTTACTAATCTAACAGAAAATCTATATCAATTTGACTTTTGCTTAGTTTCAATGTATGTCACATTATTGTGATCTTGAGACAAAGAAGATGAAAAATGTGCCTTTTTTCAATTTCCTTTCCTTCCATCAACAGTTGAAAACTGCAGCCATGACATAATTTATCCATAGATAAAATCACATTAGCTGCTTCATGATGTTTGGCTCAATGTACTGCATGCGACAGCTGGCCAGCTTACGTCTATTCACTGCAACAACCTATGTACATGGTAACTTTTTATGTACGATATATTTGTACATATACCTGAAATATCACAGATATAAAGAAATAGCAGAGCGCATCTTTAAAATGTGTAAAGGGCTCGACTGCACTGAACTTAACTATTTGGTTATGCGTTTAGGCCTACTGTCAACTACGTTGTCATTCCTTTTGAGGAAATAGAAATACTCTGCACACTACATAGGTTTTTTTCTATAAATAAATTAATAGCAAGGTGATTAGCTCAGTAAAATCGGCTACTTGCCAGAATTTATACCATCGCTGAAATGAGCTGATATAATGAACGTCCTTTGTTTCTGGAACAGATTCGTTATCTTTTTTTAAATAACAAAGCCAAACTACACTCAACCATTGATTCAAAATAAATATTTATAAAAACAAATGATCAAATTTGCTACCTGATTCACAATTGTTTTGACATTGGCTTATAATTTGTAAACAATTTGCTAAAGTTAAAACTGATAACGATGACCCAGAGGTGAAGTAAGACAAGTTTGTGTTTCAAAGATTATTGAAGGAGCCAACTTCATGAGTGACATCACACCACTTAGAAACCCCCTTAGAAACCCTAAGACAGCTCTAGAAAGCTCCTTAGGAACTTCCTTAGAAAGCGCCATAGTCTGCTCATTTGGAAGCTCCTTAGGAAGCTCCTGAGGAAGCTCCCCAGGAACCTTCTTATAAAGCGCCTTAGAAAGCTCCTCAGGAAGCTCCACTTCTGACCTGCTCCTCCTTGCTGTAAGGCTATTGGCTGGACACTAACACACTGCGGGCCGCCGGCCAGCACCCATGGGCTTTTACACTGAAGAAGAACTTTGGTTTGGTCCGGTACGGGCGCCTAAACAGGACACATAACAGCAACGACGGACACGCAGACATTCACATAGAAACGGCTTTGCAGAGTAGTGTGAATCGTGATTCATATCGCTTATCGATCGTTTCCCCACTTTGTGTTCTTCTGCCTTCTGAGATTTTTGTACAACAAAATATAGATCCTCTCTGGAGCGACCTGGGACCTGGGACCTGCGACCTGCTTTTAGTCGTAGTCGTCGCACGCCAGCTCCATATCATCCTCCTGGTTGTGGCACTCCTGTGTTGAATATGATCGCGTCTTCATTGAGCAGTTACTGTCCATCAGGATGGCCTGCGGAGAGGAGCGCAAGGGTTTTAGAGGTCAGAAGGTCATCGGGAGGTTGAACCTGAGGTTGTTGAAGACCCTTTACTCCCTTGACACCCAGAGCCCTAGTGACTGGCAAGGATAAGACACCCCTAGAACCACCACGAGGGATAGAGGAATTATTGTGTACTTTAAATCAATTATTTTAAAGGTCCGTTTAATGAACAGACTGGTAATGATGTCTATCCACTAGCAAACCAGGACATTGATATAACAGGCCACTTGAATTTACTTGAAGTTAAACTTCAAGTAAATTTACTTCTACATTAACATAAATACATTTCATATATTTGACTGGAATTTATTTTTATCTATAGATTATTCTGCGTCTGTTAAAGAACTGTAATTCTCTTATTCTTCCTTAAATTCATGTTACGTCCGAGATCAGTTAATACACTCACTCACACAAAGATTTCGGCTGTGGTGCGTGTGCGTGTGCGTGTACGTGTGTGTGTGTGTGGGTGTGTGTGTGTATGGTTACTGGTTAACGTCCAAGGCAAGCATTTCATGCTTTCCTACATTGTGACTCTGCTGCCCTGTTCTCAGGATCCGTTATGCAGTTTCTCCTAATCTTTGTTGACAGAATTTTCCCTCTGTAGAATATTTGTTGAAGACAAAAATGAGTTCAAGAAAACAAACCTTGACCAATATGACTTGCAACTTGATGCAACACTTTTTTAGATGCATGGGTTTGCCTGGACACATTTTTAAGTTGTGCGTGACTATGTCCTTTCTAAAGTAATCAGTTGTTTGTGTCTGGGGGTGAACTGCTAAGTGAGGTGTTTTGTGTCTGGGAGTGAACGTTTGAATTCTCACTATTTTCTCCTCCTGTCCTGGGGGATTTCTGAGGAAGATGCAGAGAGGTGCGAAGAGGATGTCGATTATTCCGATAATGGTCATCAGCCAGGGGAAGCCGATGTTCTCTGCGATGGAGCCTCCGATGGAAGGACCTGGAAACACAAGGTGCAGGTGGGTCAGAGCAACGTGGTCAGAGCAACGTGCAGGCTGGCACACCTCAGTTCATTAATGTGGAGAATTAAAGGAGACATATTATGGCGTTTTCCCAAAAACTAAACATAGTATTTAAGTTCCAGAAAACATGTTTTTGAAGCTGTTTGCTGGAAATAGCTTTTAGGAAAAAAAAATCTTGCCTACCGCTATTCCCCTGTGTCAGTCCCTTCAAAATGCGCAGTTTCTGGTGTCTGTGGCTTTAATGCAAATAAGCTGCTGCCCATGGACCAATGAGCTGTCAGACTGAACCACAGCATGGAGGAGAAGGGATTGTTGCCGTTTGCAGACTCCTGGAGCTCTATGTCTATATAATAATATCATATGGATATTGCTATAATATTATATCTAATATCACGGCCAAAAGCTATGTGTGCCTCGGATGATATTATGAATCATAAAGACTGCGTCTGACGTCCCTGGCACTTCCACAACAAGTAAAGACTCGTAGTGGGGGATATCTCGGCCATGGTTGAGAAGAATTGACTTGACTCTCTGAAGTCCATGAACCGCGACATGGAGAAGAAAGGGATTGTACTCCGGGAGCTGAGCTGTCGGACTGCCGCCCAGCTCCGGGAGCACAATCCCTTTCTCATATATATATCTCCTCCTCCAGACTGCCGCCGAAGCTTTCCATATAATGGAAAGCTTGTATGCGTGTGGGAGCACCAGAGACCCAAAACAACACCCCAATCCCAGGAAAAGTATTCTTTTCATAATATGTCCCCTTTGAAGGATGTAGCAAATCACTTAATTATATTTACTGAAAGTTAGAGTGGACTTGTTTTTGTACTGCAACGTGAACGCACAGACCAAAAGACAATCCTTAACATGAAATAACTTGTGGGAAGAACTTGTGTTAGATAATAGGGTTGGGGCAAGAGTAAGGCCTTAGAGCTAGGGTTAGATAGTAGGGTAAGAGTAAGGCCTTAGAGCTAGGGTTAGATAGTAGGGTAAGAGTAAGGCCTTAGAGCTAGGGTTAGATAGTAGGGTAAGGGTCAGGCCTTAGAGCTAGGGTTAGATAGTAGGGTAAGGGTCAGGCCTTAGAGCTAGGGTTAGATAGTAGGGTAAGGGTCAGGCCTTAGAGCTAGGGTTAGATAGTAGGGTAAGGGTCAGGCCTTAGAGCTTGGGTTAGATAGTAGGGTAAGGGTCAGGCCTTAGAGCTAGGGTTAGATAGTAGGGCAAGGGTCAGGCCTCAGAGCTAGGATTAGATAATGGGGTTAGTGTAAGTGCTATGGTGAGATTATTGTGTTAGGTGTTAGGGCTTTGGTTTCCTAATAGGATTAGTGTAAGCGCTACGGTTAGATAATTGGGTTAGGGTTCGTTCCTGCTCACCCAAAGCGAAGCCCATGCAGAAGGCCACGTCAGCGATGGCGTACACACTCCCGTACACCGACACATGGCGCAGGTCTACCAGGTATCCCATAATCGGCATCATGGAGGAGTCCACCATTCCTGTTGTCCAGACATCATCATCATCATCATCATCATCATCATCATCATCATCATCCTCATCCCTAGCCTAACCCATTGATGATCAAAATATTTATATTTGCATTGTAATTTTTGTTTTGTAGGTGTCACGAAACAAAATTCCTATCTTTACAAGACCCCCCTGGAAAATGGTTACATACCCGTAGTAGGAAATTACTGATGTACTGTATACCTCTGTACCATCTAGCTTGCTATAGTATACCATCCAGTTTACTATAGTATACCAGCTTTTTGGATAAAACCGCACCATTTAGCATCTACCTCAATATTACTATACCAGCGTAAAAATCAAGTTCACTATAGTATACCTGTGTGCCATCTAGCTCACTAGTACATCCGTGTACCATCTAGCTCATAGTATACTACTCTTCTGGACGACCATAGTATACCAGTGTACCATCTAGATCAATATTTTACCAACAGTTTACCATCTATCTCGCTATCCACTGTAGCATCTAGATTACTATCATATACCATTGTACCATAAAGCTCACCATCTAATACGACTGTACTATCTAGCTCACTCTTGCAATCCACTGTACCATCAAACTAGACGATAAGGAGATTGGGGTACTCACCGATGGCAAAGCCCACCCCAAAGTTTGGAATGATCAGCCCGTAGATGTTAGTTGCAAATGGTACCTAGTGACAGAATCAGGATGTTGGGTATTTGTTATGAACATGCATCTCTAGATTTACCTGAAATGCAGATCCAGACCCTATATAGGCATTAAATTATCACTAGATAAGTTTTCATGTTGCATCCTATCCAAAGCCATTTGTATTTCTCATTAGTGTATATCACATGATGCCAAATAATATGACGATATTTGATATAATATTTAAAATAATCATATATTATTTATACATACACTCGTATTAGATATAATGCGTCATTATTAAATTTATTATAAATTATGTTGTGTGTTTGGCTAAGAATATGATGAATTTAGACAGTGGAGAATTTAGACAGTGGAGTAATTATTACCTTTTTAGAAATAATTGGCTGGATTTTTTTTTTGTACAATGCGTGTAGGACATCATCCATCACTTGGTGATAATCAAGTTTTGTACTTACGCAGATTACACTCAGCCCCACCACGACGAACATCCCGATCATAGCGCACAGCCATCTGGGAGAGAACAAAGGGTCATCCTGATTTGAATATCTCCAATACATTACTTCATTCATTCTACATTCTAATGCTTAATTTAATAAAACTAATCCATAACTCATTATCTCTAATCCATAACTTAATATAATGAATACATCACTTAATATCTCTAATTCATGACTAAATATAACTTCATATCTCATATCCATTAATTAACATCTTTAAAAATATCTCCATACCTCTTATACAAAACGTTATATCTCTAATCCATAATTAAACATATTTAATAAATATTCTCTTCCTTCTAACCCATAACTCCATATCTCTATTCCTTCACTCCATATCTCTCATCCATAATTTAACAAAACAATTTTATAAATTCATATCTCAAATCTATAGCTCCATATCTCTAATCCATTATTGCTCATCTTTAATATATAACCCCATATCGCTAATCCATAATTGATGCATAACTTTCATGCATAACTCTATATCTCTAATTCATAATTTTACATGTCTTTATTTTGGGTGACAGTGGCCAAGGAGGTAGAGCGAGTTGTCAGTTGCTTGTTGAATCCCCATGTTTAATCCCGCGCAAGACACCTACCCTAAGTGCTCTCGATAAATGGCTCTTGCCTTGCATGATTGGCGCCGCTCTCTGTGTTTATATGGTTGAATGTGAAGCAATATTGTTGTGGCGCTTTCAGGTGCCACAGGTTTGAAAAGCGCTCTATGAATGCATTCCGTTTACGTTCATCTATCATAATCAATCATCTTCCATCTAGGTAATAATTAAATGGCTCTAATCCATAACCTCATATCTATAATCCATAACTCTATAGATTGAGATTAAGCCATCTTTAATCAATAAAATAGTTATGGTAGTTAAAAGAGTTTGTTGAACAGATACATGTCCGAATTTGTAGTGGATTAGCGCTAGCTAATGGCCGGTTCAGACTACACGATTCTCAGACATTCCTCCACGATTTAACATGTCACACTATACGATCACAGAGCCAGGAAATCGGGCGTTGTCTCGTCGGAAGACTGGCCACACTACAAGATTCAAGGGTGCGATGCTCCTTACTTTGTGTCATTCACGTTTACAAGATATTTAGAAAATCAAAGGTTTAGAACTGACATAAATGTTTTTTACATTTTTGTCATAAAGGTTCCCGTAGTTTTTATATCTGCTCAATGCAGCAACTCCTCACAGTAGTTGCGTTGCGAGTGACATGAGCGATACAAATATACTGCCGCATTTCAACCAAAGTTGTCTCCATTATGTTGTTCCATTTCTCTCTCTTTTCTTCATTAGCATTCTTCTTCTTGCTATTGATGGCATTCATTTTTTGTAGTAGTTACTGTGCACTCAGCGTAGTGCAGTGAAGTCAGTTGGGATTAACATTGAGCTCCAGCTGTTCGTAGGGTTCCCTCACGCAACTGGGGGCGGGGTTCCCTCATGATGGCTACGTCATGCGATTCCCCAAAAAATTCTGACATGCCAAACTTTTCGTCGTGGGGCTTTCAAACGTCGCAGACGAAAACATCACAGATCGCAAGAATGTCACATTCCAAGACCTCGTCTTGTCGCCGACCTGCCAAAAATCGTTTACGATTCGCAAATTTGTCTGCGACGAAAGAATCGGGGCAAAATCGGGCTGAAATCGTGTAATCTGAACTGGCCATAACTAATGGCCAGTTCAGACTACATGATTTCATGGGGAATCGCATGACGTAGCCATTGTTGACATGAGGGAACCCCACCCCCAGTTGCGTGAGGGAACCCTACGAACAGTCTGCTCACGCGCAGTGTTTTACCAACTGACTCTCCACTGCACCTACGCTGAAGTACACAGTACTTACCAAAAATGAATATGCGATTCAATAGCCAAGGAAAGAGGAGATTGTTAATGAAGAAAACGAGAGAAAAATGGAAACAACATAATGGAGACAACTTGGCTTGAAATGCAGCAGTAGTATAAATTTGTATCGCTCATGTCACTCGCAACGCAACTACTGTGAGGAGTTGCTGCATTTAGCAGATATAAAGAACTACTGGAACCTTTATGACAAAAATCGTAAAAAACATTTATTGTCAGTTCTAAACCTTGTGATTTTCTAAATATCTCTTGTAAAGTTGAATGATAAACAGTAAAGAGCATCGCACCCTTGAATCTTGTAGTGTGGCCAGTCTTCGACGGACGAGACAACGCCCGATTTCCTGGCTCTGGATCGTATAGTGTGAACATGATTAATTCGTGGAGGAATGTCTTGAGAATCGTGTAGTCTGGAACTGGCCATTAGAGCAGAGAGGCCCGCAAGCTGAGCCAACGCAAGATAAATAAGACTAGTTGGAAGAAGGGAAAAAAATCACAATAACAACATCTCAGAGTTAATTTCCCTTCTCACCTCCCAATCTTGTTAGCCAATGTCCCGAAAATGTTGGTTCCAATAAGGTAGGAGATGGACGCAGGCAAGAAGGCAACACCTGGACACAGGACAGATACCCAGATAGATCAGGTTATTGGATCCCAGTGTGTTGTGTGTGGTGTGTGTGTGTGTGTGTGTGTGTGTGTGTTGTGTGTGTGTGTGTGTGTGTGTGTGTGTGTGTGTGTGTTGTTGTGTGTGTGTGTGTGTGTGTGTTGTGTGTGTGGTGTGTGTTACGCGGCGGTTGAGGGTCCTAGATAAGTGTTGCCCTGCTATCGGCGGCTTCATCTCTAAGTTGCGTGAGCATTTTCCCGCCATTTGTAATAAAGAGCTGAGCACCTTCCCCCCTGCCAGCACGTCTCGCTGTAATATCCTGTTGAAGGAACCGCCATCGAACGACTCCCCTTTCCCCCCCAACCCACCCCTGCTCTATCAACCCCCACAATCACTAGCAGCTACCCATGGTTTTAGTATATGTACTTATTTATCTGTTCAGTGTAGCTTTCTCTCTCTTTAGATAATAGGCTGAGAAAATAAAAATGAAAAGCCGTTTAAAGAGCTGCACCCGGGTGGGGCACGACTAATTGTGTCGTCGAGATATTAGATGGTAGCAGCAGAACATTTATTTCCTGAAAATAACGATTTTAATATGTATAAATGGTCTTCAATGCAATATAATGATAGAAAACCCTGGCTGAGATGAGCATGTAACCTCTAATGTATAAAATATCAATCTATCTCTAGATTTTTTTAATATGTGAAATATCCATATTGATAACTATACGGCATTATATATAAATGTGTGGGTTGTCAGAAGCTTAATATATAGCATAGGATTGGAATGAATATACCTAGCTGCCATTTCCGGGCACACATGGTTCTCCATCTATCCAGATAGGTACAGGGTGGGCTCCATCATGGCTATAGCCATGTTCCCAAAACAAATTGCCCCTGGACGGACGGACACACGCACACGCACACGCACACACACACACATACACACACACACACACACACACACACACACACACACACACACACACACACACACACACACACACACACCACACACACACACACACACACACATTCACACACACACACACACACACAGGCACACAGGCACACGCGCACAGGCACACGCACACACAGGTATGAACGGACAAAATAATCACAATAAATTTTTATTATATACGCACCTTACATCAACTTAATGACCTCAAAGTGTTAAAATGTAAAGGATGGAGAGGTCAACACAGAGACACAAGATAGGAGAATGGAGAGAACGACAGGTTGGGTGAGAGTGATCAGAAGAGACAGACAGGTGTAAGAGAGACCGGCATGTGATAAGAAGAGAGAGTGAACGTTGGTGGACGATTGATCAGGGAGGACAGACAGGTCGAGAGATTTGTTTCATCTTCCGTTCCTTCAATACCCGTCCTCCCTCTCTACTTATTCTGTTTTCTCCAGCTCTCTCATTATACTTCTCCTCTCATAGCAGAACACAGCACACACACACACCACACACACACACACACACACACACACACACACACACACACACACACACACACACACACACACACACACACACACACACACACACACACACACACACACACATAAATAGCCCGACATGTATGCAGCCTCACGTGACAGCTACAGGGATGACAACACATACAGACAAACAACACACTAACAGAAAAACAATGTCCCACAGCACCACACAACACACACAACACACATCACCCACACAACCACAGCCACACACCCGTACACACACACACCACACACACACACGCTACGACACACACAACACACACAACACACACACACACACACACACACACACATCTGCCCAAACCCTGCACAATGACTCACCTGGTTCTAAGCGGTCATATCCGGTCTTCAGGAAAATCCTCCAAGAATACATAATTGCCGTCCACTTCCTCTAACATTAACTCAGCACTAACACCATCTTCATGTGCTTGTTATAATATTTGTACATATGTTCGTGTGCCATAATTTATTTTTCTTACCAGCTTGCGATGATGATAATGTAGGATGCTTTCATAGGTGTCAAGCGAGGTTCCTTGCTGGTTCTGTATGGACAAAAGAACATTTTGGGCTACATTTAGTTCGGTATAGGCGTTGATATGTTCCTTCTAGCCTCTTACAGGTGAAGGCTTGAGAACTATCATAGCATACGTACAATTTGGAGTCAGTCTACCAACAAAGAATAGAAGTGTGCAGATGAACACAAAGTCAACACGTCTGGAAAATGTGGTCCTACATTTGAGATGCAATTTGTACTCAGCTTCTTCCCGGTCTGGATTCTTACAGATGTTGTACGCCATACAGAGGATAGGGGGGCTGGCCAGCGAACCAGCAAATGCGTCATGGTTAAAATCGTATTTGACACTATAACTGATTGGGTAAGTGACATCCTTAGATTTGTACTCTTTGACTCTTTTGAGTTCTTACATTGATTTCAGGATATAACTATTTCACAGGCATCTGACCCACCTCAAACCATTCACATGATAATCCCTTCGCACTCAAAGATCATTAGAGCCCATTAACCTCTAGGACATCGCTCATGCTAAGAAATCCTAGAATTAACCGTGCATTTTAAAATAGCTTAACAGTTATTCAGCTGGCAGTCAATGTGTAATGTTAATAACACGGAGCGGCAAGGTGGATTGTGTATCTTCTATTTCTGAAAAACAGTCTGTCTAGTGCGTACGTATACGCACCCTTGAAGGGCACGATGAAGAGTGTTTGAGGGGCTTATAAGCCAATTGAGTGAGCATTCGCAGGACTGCCTCTAAACCAGCGGGTTTTATAATGAAGAGGAGGCTTTTCAAAAACTGGAGTGGAACTTTAATTGGATAAAAAGTCACTCGGTGGGTTTGTGTAACCGTCTATCCTGTCCACATACACTCACACGAACCACAAATCCTTAATTACCCACAAACAATCTTCAGACACTCTCATTGACTGATGACATTTGCCCTAACATATGTTGTTCTTGCAAGTTTACACCCCAAGCTCAGATGTGTAATGAAGTGAACATTCCTGAAAATTACACATACACCATCTGCCAGCCGGGGACAATGATGTGATCATCCTCGCACAATGGGTGTCTACATAAGGTGTTTGCCTGCTCTACAACTTATTGTTGTGTAGGTACAAGACACAACAGCAAACACACACAACAAAACTGTTTGATGGCTTCTATTTGCAGTAAAATATCCGGAAGATTAAGCACAGTTTTTCTTCAAGATTTCCCTGGATCAATTCATAATCATCACTAAGACACAAGTAACAATTGGCTGCTACAACCTCAGACATCACGGTTTCGGACATTGAGCTGTTTGACTCACTATGCACCGCGTGTGTCCTCGAATACATCATGTTAAAGGGCAAAATACACCCGTGGTGACAAAGCTTGATCTGTAATAACCACCCTTGAAAGAGGCTAAGGTTGTCACAGGCCAAGACATGTGCACTATAGGTTTTGCAGGCAGACGAATTATGGAGCACCCTAAAATTTGAATCATCTGAAATTGGATTTATGTGATGCATTCGATAATTGCCATATGGCAGCTGCAATGATATTCCCTTTCCTTTATTGAGTCGGCAATTAAGTTTTCTATCTCTAAATAAGGTGTTTTAAGGGAGGCTTGTGTAGTTCCTACTAGTCTGAAACTGCCCACATGTTTGAAACACCTTAATGCAGAGAGAAAACACAAAAGGCTTCAGGAAGAACTAGCTCGACTAGGTGCAAGAACTTGGGAGGCAGCTCAACTCTGGTCACCTTGGTGGTTTGTAGAATAATAGCGCACGCTGAAAATCAACAAACACTCAAAATTCAAGACATAACAAAAAATTCAAAATAATGAAGACAAAAGTCTCCTCGCAATAACGTCGTGGAAAAAGTGGACCACAGAGATGGTCCAATATCCGCAAGAAGAACCAAAAGTAAACCTACTCCATCAAACAGCGCCAGAAAGGCCAATGAGAAATGGGTGCGGTCTTGTCGACAAACTCGTACATCACACTCCGAACGGTGGCAAACTGGGGAATATAAAGAGAGGTGATGCGCATCGATTGGACGGCATTTTAAGTGTATTTAAAAGCCTGCCCAGTGTGTATACCAACCTCAGTACACTACCTAGCTAGAGCACCGCAGTAGTCCCAATAGCGTGACCCCCCTCTCCTCGTCATGCGTTGTAAAACTGGCCAGGCATGCCCTCCCTGCAGTGACAACCACAGCCGCGCAGCGAGACACGTCAGGTCACCTACTGGAAAGAGAGATCAGGCAGGGGATTATGCAGATTCTAAATTCATTCATTTCAACTAACATCTACTGCACAATGATACATTGCGCTAGGAAATAATAACATGAGCAAGAATATGAATTCTCGTCGGTTTATGCAGCCATCAATAAAATCAGTTTTTCTCTGTGGCAGGCATTACAGGTGGGTTGAAATGAGGAGACTAAGTCTGTAGATAGGCAGAGGAATGGATCTGGCTATGGCTAGATGGCTATTAAGGAGCTGACCTGTAGTTGAATGATAGATAATACGACCATACTTCTGGGAAGCGCCCGCCCTTTGCCGGGGAGCGGAAATAAAAAAGCCCGCCCCCCCCGCCCCCCGCCCCCCGGCCCCCCCCCCGGGTGGGGGGGGAGGGGTGGGGGGCCCCTTTTCTCCCCCCCTGTTTTTTTTTGGAGAAGGGTCGTGGTGTAGCATTTTGTCTTAGGAAGGGTTCAAACCTGGACATAGAGTACCAGCATCCTGTCATTCAGGTTTGACAGGCAAATTCGGGATAAAGAGAGCTTGGCCTTTCGATCCAAACACCTCGGGCAGGAGTATGAACCAAAATTTACCGGGTCTAAGCATGCAGTAAAAGAATCCCTGACATTAAATTGCTTCCATCCAGTGTTGTGATGCGTGTGATAATGTTCTTGAAGAATAAACATGGGGACCCTTACACCTGGTTGGATAAACTGGAGACGGATGATGAAGAAGACTTGCTCACCAGCCACAGAGAGCAGGAGGAACAAACCCCCTGCAAACTGCAGACAGCAGCGTGTAGCTCGATGAAAGGCAAACACTGAACCAAGCACACACAATTAAAAAGAAGACATATAAAGCATGATGTCAATGGGCCCATTCATTCATCATTGATAAAGGTTTTTGTTTTGTGGAAGAGATTAGCGCATGACTACTAATAGTGGAGCGGATACATGATGCAAAGCAATGAATATTCTGAAGCGGATATCCTATCTGTAAGGGACAGCAAAAATATGTTTTTTTATATACATAGGCGAGGGGAAATCTAAATATAAAATCATG
>OLKM01005034.1:10000-18785 GCA_900291075.1 Melanogrammus aeglefinus | reverse complement strand
AATCATCAGAAAACGGTTATTTTAATTAATAAGAAAGGGACCCTACCACCGCCGAGAATAGAACGAAGAAGGAGATTAACAAGTCGGCTCACTGGTAATTCCGGGGGAAGAAACGCTCTTGAAACACGGGTGAAATCAAATAAAATTGTTTATTTTATAGCACGTCCTCGGGGAACGGGTCAAGTTAAATAGAAGCCGAAATAATCATCAGAAAACGGTTAATAATTAATAGAAAAGCCCCCTATCCACGCCGAGGAAATTAGACGAAGGCAAGGAGATTAACAGTCCGGCTCAACTGTAGAATTACACGGGGGGGAAAGAAACGCTCGTGAAAACGGGGTGAAATCAAATAAAAATTAGTTATTAAGCAGTCCTCGGGAACGGGTTTCAAGTTAAATAGTGAATAATTCTCAGAACGGTATATAATTAATAGAAAGACCCCTACCACCGCCAGAGGAATAGAACGAAGACAAGGACGAATTACAACAGTCGGTCATGTTAGAATTTACCACGGGGGAAGAAACGTTCTTGACGGGTGAAATTAAAAAAATGTCATTTAGCAGTCCTCGGGGAACGGGTCAAGTTAATAGGAAAGCCGAAATAAATCATCAGAAAACGGTCTATTAATTAATAGAAAAGACCCCTTACCACCGCCGAGGAATTTAGACGAGGCAAGGAGAATTACAGTCGGCTCACATGCTATAATACACGGGGAAGCAAAACGCTCTGAAACGGGTGAAATTAAATTAATGTTATAGCAGTCCTCGGGGGAACGGGTCAAGTTAAATAGAATACGGAACATAAATCATTCAGAAACGTTATAATTAATAAGAAAAGACCCCTACCACGACCGCAGGAATAGCTACGAAGCAGGAGGATTTAACTAGTCGGCTCACTTGTCAAACATTGTATTGTCCGCGACCCCTGGTTCCGTGATGTGGTTTTTAGAGTTTACCAGGGGTGGTGCTGGCTCGGTGACTCTGTGTTCTGGAAGGCGAGACTGGCGGGGCTTTTTCGGCCACTGTGTCAGCAGAGTGGTGACCCGCACGGAGGAATCGAAATCAAGCGGTTTTTCTTTCTGTCAGACTCGACTTTTTTAGAAGTCTATGGGGTAACGGATTTTTTCTGTCAGTCGAGTTTTAGAGTACCATGGGCTCATTTTAGAGTACCAGGGTCTTTTTAGACGTACCATGGGGTCTGTTTATAGGTACCAGGGGAACAAGATCTATCCCTGTTGGTAACGAACACAAAGACAATATTACAGTACCGCTCCACTGTTAATTTTAATGGGCTTCGTTAGATGGAATTTTTCGATACTGCTCTAGAAGGACGTGATCTGTTCCTGTTATATTAAGATAGATGTCAGGGAGTCACAAACCATGTGACCAAGGGGTCCACGCCGCCAGCCGAACGGTGACCTACACACGACTAATTGCGTCAGCAGGTGCCCCTGGGTCCTGTTAGTCCCCCCGAGCACCAGACCAACGGGTCCACGCGCCCCCCGAAGCCGAAACAGGGACCTCACACGCGGACTTAGTGGTCCAGCAGCGTGGGCCCCCGGTTGTAGTCCCCACCGAGCACCAGACCAAGGGGTCCACCGCGCCCCCCTTAGGCCGAAAACGGGACCTCACCACACGGAACTAAGCTGGTCTCCAGCAGGTGGCCCCGGTCTGGTAAGGTCCCCCCGTAGCAACCAGACCAACGAGGTTCCACGCGCCCCTTAAGCCGAAACGGGGACTCACAACCCGGACTAAGTGGTCCGCAGGGTGGTCCCGGTCTTGTGTCCCCGAGAACCGAACACGGGTCCAACGCGCCCCCTAAGCCGAAACGGGACCTCACCACACGGACTATGTGGTCCAGGCAGGTGGCCCCGGTTCTGGTAGTCGCCCTTAGCAACCAGACCAACGGGTCCCCGCGCCCCCTGAAGCCGAAACGGGACTTCACCACGGACCTAAGTTGGTCAGCAGGTGGCCCCCGGTCTGTTAGTAAACCCCGGCACCAGACCAAACGGGTCCACGCGCCCCCTTAGCCGAAAACGGGGACCTCAACCACAGGACTTAAGTGGTCCAGCAGGTGGCCCGCCGGGTCTGGTTAGTCCCCTAGCAACCAGACCAACGGGTCCACGCGCCCCCTTGAAGCCGAAACGGGACCTCACAACGGGACTTGTAAGTGGTCAGCCGGGTGGCCCCGGTAGGTAGTCCCCCGAGCAACCAGACCCAACGGGTTTCACTGCGCCCTTTAAGCGAAAACGGGACCTCCACACGGACTAAGTTGGTCCAGCAGGTGGCCCCCTGTTGGTAGTCCCCCTAGCACAGACACGGGTCCACGCGCCCACTTAAGCCGAAACGGGACCTCACACAGGACTAAGTGGTTCCAGCGGTGGCCCCGGGTCGGTACGTCCCCCCCTCGGCACCAGACCACGGCCGTCACGCGCCCCTTAAAGCCGAAACGGGACCTCACACACGGCTAACGTTGGTCCAGCAGGGTGGCCCCGTCTGTCTGGGTATGTCCCCTAGCAACCAGAGCCAACGGGTCCACGCGCCCTATAGCGAAACGGACCTACACACGGACTAAGTGGTTCCGCAGGTGGCCCCCGGGTTGTTAGTCCCCCGAGCACCAGACCAACGGGTCCACGCGCCCCTTTAGCCGAAACCTGGGACCTCACACACGGACTTAAGTTGCGTCCAGCAGGTGGCCCCCGGTTGACGTAGTCCCCCCTAAGCAACCACGACCAACGGGTTCCACGCGCTCCCCCTTAGCCGAAACGGACCTTCACACACGGACTAAGTGGTCACAGCAGGTGGCCCACCGGTCTGGTAGTCCCCCCTTAGCAACCAGACCAACGGGTCCACGCGCCCCTTAAGCCGAAACGGGACCTACACACGGACTTAAGTGTTCCAGCAGGTGGCCCGGATTGGTAGTCCCCCCTAGCAACCAGACCAAACGGGTCCCGCGCCCCTGAGGCCGAACGGGGACCTTCCACACGGACTAAGGGATTGCAGCAGGCGACCCCTCGTCTTGGTGGTCATGAAAGGCCCCCAAGGGGGGCAGGGATACATGGTTCTGAGTCGAAACGAGACCCCTAGTCGGACAAAAGATAGTGACAGGCAGGTGGCCTCAGTCCTGTGAGGTCTAACCTGGGGCTCCAGACTAGGGGCGTTTACTCGTTCCCTGAGGCCGAACGAGACCCCTACTTCGGACAAGTTTAGTGCAAGCAAGGTGGCCTCGAGTCCTGGAGGTCTAACCTGGGCTCCAGCATAGGGGGTCTTACTCGTCCCCTGAGGACCGAAACGAGACCCTACTCGGACAAAGTTGTGCAAGCAGGATGCCTCAGTCCTGGAGGTCTAACTGGGCTCCAGACTAGGGGGGTCTACTCGTCCCTGAGGCCGAACGAGACCCTTACTCGGAAAAGTTAGTGCAGCAGGTGGCTCAGTCTTGGAGGTCTAACCTGGGTCCGATAGGGGGATCATCGTCCCTCGAGCCGGAAACGAGACCCTAGTCGGTAACAAAGTAGTGCAGAGGTGGCTCAGTCCTGGAGGTCTAACTGGGCTCCAGACTAGGGGGTCTACTCTCCCCTGAGGCCGAAACGGACCCCTATCGACAAGTTTAGTGCCAGCAGGGTGGGCACTCAGTCCTGGAGGGTCTTAACCTGGAGCTCCAAGCTAGGGGTCTACTCGTCCCTGAGGCCGAAACGAGACCCTAGTCGGACCAAAGTAGTGCAGCAGAGGTGGCCTCGCTCCTTGGAGGTCTACCTGGCTCGGATAGGGGCTTACACTCAAGGGTCTGAGTTCACGAAAAGAGTCCCATTCGGACAAGTGAGGCAGCAGGTGGCCTCAGTCCTGGAGGTCCTACCTGAGGCTCATAAGAGGGGCTACACTCGGTAGGGTCCCAGGCCGAGGACGGGACCCCTAGAGTCGGACAGCAGCTGTGCAACGAGTCGACTGTTGGCCTGGATGGTCACGAAATCCAAAGCGTTTTTTGCAGTCTTTGAGTTTTTAGAGTTACCATGGGGTCCATTTTAGAAGTAACAGGGGTCATTTTTAGAGTGACCATGGGTCTGGTTTTTAGGTACCAGGGGGAACACAATCCTATTCCTCAGTGTAACGAACTGCAAGAATATTACAGTCCGCTCACTGTAATTTTATGAGGGCTTCGTTTACGATGGCGTTTTTGATACTGTCTAGAAGACATAGCCCATCCTACTATAGGTTCGGGGCGTAGGTGCCGCGGTCAAAAGGTGGCACTCAATGCTTCCAGGCCCCTTTGAGGATAGGACCCGCAGTGTGTCCGATACTCTGGCGAGCGCACCGACGGAAAGTAAAGCGGTTCGCTCAGTGAGGGCCCCATGTGGGCTTGGTTCCACAGGGAGGGTGCCTCACACTTGCGTTCCCGAAAACTGGATGCCTTCGCTCTGGGTGATAGGTGCCGGCCAGCAAGCAGGCGAAGTTAGCGAGTAGCCCCGTTGTTGCCGTGAACATAGGTGTCTACAGAGCATGCAGCCTGGTCCTGGAGAGGTCGACCCGAACACGAGCGGTTGCGATCGACTAAACCCTTCGCGGCGTCTGCCGAACGGCCGCTGCGCTGCTTCGTAACGATTTCTTCTCGAAACCGCGCTCGCGAGGGCGCACGCAGAACGATTGCACGCGCCCACCTTACGAGTGTGTCGAGTGCCCAGCGGAGTGGTGGTTTGCGGTTATTCATCCTGATCCAGCGCGGTGTACGGGGGTTTCAGCCACATACGGTTGCGGCCCCGCTCGCACGACGCACCAACAGCTGGCACAGCTCCAGTCTCGCTACGGGGCCGTGGCTTGTTTGGTCGTTAGCTAGGTGCGGTTTTTTGAGTCCCATCCAAGGGGTCCCACGGAAATCCTTGGTTGCATCCTGCCCAGTAGATTGTTGTCTCAAAGTTTAAGCCATGCATGTATAAGTCACACGGCTGAAAGTGAACATGGCGATGCTTCATTTTTAAATCAGTTATAGGTTCCTTTGATCGCTCACCCCGCTACTTAGTGAATAACTTGTGGCAATTCTAGAGTAATAATGCAACGAGCGCTGACCTCCGGGGATGCGTGCTTTATTCAGACCTAAAACCGCGCGGGGCGTCGCCGCGTGGCGGCCCGGCCTGTTTTTGTGACTCCTTAGATACCTGGGCCCGATCGGCTCGCCTCGCAATAGGCGGCGGACTCATTCGAATGTCTTTGCCCATTCAACTTTCCGATGGCTACTCTATGTGGCCTAATTGTGACCACGGGGTTCACGGGGAATCAGGGTTCGTTCCGGAGAGAGGAGCCTGAGAATGGTACCAATCCAAGGAAGGCAGCAGGCGCGCAAATTACCCTTTCACGACTCGTGGAGGTAGTGACGAAAATAACATACAGGACTCTTTCAGAGGCCCTGTAATTTGGAATGAGCTGTACTTTAAATCCTTTGGCAGTTACAATTGGAGGGCAAGGGTCTGGTGCCAGCGCCGCGGTAATTTCCAGCTCCAATAAGGGTATCTTAAAAGTTTCTGCAGTTAAAAAAGCTCTAGTTGGGATCTCGGGGCGCGGGCTGACGGATCCGCGAAAGGACGGTGCCACCGACTGTCCCAGGCCCTGCCTCTCAGGCGCCCCTCGTATGCTCTTGGTTGAGTTGTTCTTTGCGGGCGTTCGAGCGTTACTTTTTGGAAAATTGAGTGTTTCAAGCGAGCCCAGTTGCCGAATCACTGCAGCTAGGAATAATGAAGTAGCGGACTCGGTTCTATTTTGTTGGGTTCTTCTCAATGGATGAGGGCCATGATTAAGAGGCGGCGGGGCATTCGCTTTGCGACCGCTAGAGGTGAAATATTATTGGACCCGGCGCAAGACGGACGGAAAGCGAAGCAATTTGCAGAATGGGTTTTCAAATTAATCAAGAACGGAAGTCGGAGGTTCGATAGACGATCAAGATACCGTTCGTCAGTTACGACCATAAACGATGCCGACTAGCGACTCCGGCGGCGTTATTTCCATGACCCGCCGTGGGAGCTACCGAACCAGTCTTTGGGTTCGGGGGGAGCTATGGTGCAAAGCTGAAACTATAAAAGGAATTGACGGAAGAGGCACCACCAGGGTTGGAGGCTGCGGCTTCAATTGACTCAAACGGGAAACCCAATCACCGGCCCGGCACGGAGCGATTGACAGATTGATAGCTCTTCTCGATTAACTGTGGGTGGTGGTGCCATGCCGTTCGTGTTGGTGGAGCGATTTGTCTGGTTAATTCCGACACACGAACGGGGCTCTGGACACGGCTACAATAGATTACGCGGGGCCCCGTGCGGTCGGCGTCCAGAACTTCTCTAGAGGGACAAGTGGCGTTACAGCCACACCGAGATTGAAGCAAATACAGGTTGTGATGCCTTAGATTGTCCGGGGCTGCACGCGCGGTGCGCCACACTGAGCGGACATCAGCGTGTGCCTTTGCCCTTCGGCGACAGGCAGTTGATGGTAAACCGCTGAACCCCGCTCGTTGATGGGGATGAGGGATTGCAACTATTTCCATGACGAGAAGTTCAGTAAGCACGGGTCCAAGCTCGTGTTGATTAAGTCCCTGCCCTTTAGTACCACACCGCCGTCGCTACTACCGATTGGATGGCTATAGTTGAGGTCCTCGATCGGCCGCGGAAGTTTCACGGGCTCTGCGCCGCGGCGTGCCGAGAGACGATCAAACTTGATATTAAGAGGAAGTAAAAGTTCGTTAACAAGGTTTCCGTAGGTGAACTGCGGAAAGGATCATTAACGATGTATTGCCACCCGAGGGAACTCACCACAACCCCGAGGTCGAGAAGGTTGACGCGGTCCCCCCCGAAGACCACCGCTCTCCCGAGGAAACACTCAAACCCCCCACCCCATGCGCGCGAAGGTTGGGAGGGGCGCAGCACCCGACCGGTTGACAGCACGCCCACACAAAGACGGGACAAGACAAGCCCCACCCGGAACGCGACAGGTCGGCGCGGAGTCTCTGAGGTCTGACAGAGCGGCGTCTCTGAGGTCTGAGCAGAGCACCGCGTCGCAGGCGATCTGTGGTGGAGGCCCTTAACTCACACGGTGACGTGTGATTATCGGAAGGAGACCCGGGCGTCGCCCCCGCTTTTGGCTCGTCAAACTCTATCCCAGCGCAGCTCCGGCCTCGCCCTGGCCGGTGCAACGCGCGCCCCGCGGGTACCCTGACGCATCTCCCGCCCTGTCCCGCAGGTTGGGAGAGGGGTTCAAAGACCGTGTCGGGTCGCTTCGGCGGTTCGGCGCGGGCGCGCCCGTGGGTCAGTCTCCGCCCAAGTCAAACCCCTCGAGTATCTTGAAACTTTTGTCTTGTTGGAAAAAAGAAATGAAAAAATACAACTCTTAGCGGTGGATCCACTCGGCTCGTGCGTCGATGAAGGAACGCAGCTAGCTGCCGAGAACTAATGTGAATTGCAGGACCACATTGATCATCGATACCTTCGAAGACACAGCACCTTGACCGTCACAGCCCCGGCGTGGTCTCCCGTCCTACGCGGCCTGTCTGGAGCCTCGTCTGAGAGTCCGTTGGCCGCAATCATATCGGAACCCAAGGGACGGTCCCCTCGGGGGCCCTCTATTTCTTCCGCGGTATTGGGAGGCGTCCCGCAGGCGCCTTTGCGCAGGCCTCGTCGTCCCCTCATAGTGCAGACACGTCCGTGATCGGACCCACAGTGTGTGTGAAGTTCAAGGCGAACCCCGCAGCCCGTCGCGGTCGGCCCGCCCCCTTCTCCGAACTCCCCCCGCGGTCTCTCTCGCGCCTCCGCTCCGGGTCCGGGGCCGCCTTCGGGCGTCGCGGCCGGGCGCGTCGTCGCGGCCAGGAACCCCTTCCCGTCCCGGGTTGTGTCCTCGCATGTGCACTCGTCAGGACGCGGCAGCGGTGGATGACTTCGGGTTACCCAAAAAAAGCTGTCCGCGTTTTTCCCGGCGTTTCGTCTGAGGCCACTTCGCGCGGTGTCCTCGGTGCAGGGGCGCGACCGGTGCCTGGGGGGTATTCGGAGGCCAACGGGGGGGCGGCGTCGTCGTTTCCCGCGGCCCGCTCGAGCAGCACCTCTTCGCGCACTGACCCCGTGAGCCTCCCGTCGTCAGGCGGTCGAGGCCACGCCAAAGACCATCTCGAATACGACCTCAGATCAGACGAGACGACCCGCTGAACTTAAGCATATCAGTTAAGCGGAGGAAAAGAAACTAACCAGGATTCCCCTAAGTAGCGGCGAGCGAAGAGGGAAAGAGCCAGCGCCGAATCCCCGCCCGCGCCAGTTCGGGCGCGGGCATGTGGCGTACGGAAGATTGTGTTTTCCCGGTGTCGGCCGTGGGGGCCTGAGTCCTTCTGATTGAGGCTCAACCCCGTGGAGGTGTGAGGCCGGTAGCGGGACCGTCGCGCCGCGGGCGCAGGTCTCCCGGAGTGGGGTTGCTTGGGAATGCAGCCCAAAGTGGGTGGTAAACTCCATCTAAGGGCTAAATACTGGCAACGAGACCGATAGTCGACAAGTAAGTACGTAAGGGAAAGTTGAAAAGAAACTTTGAAGAGAGGAGTTCAACAGGGCGTGAAACCCGTTAAGAGGTAAACGGGTGGGTCCGCGCAGTCTGCCCGGGGGACTCAACCCGGCGGGCTTTACGGTACGGCGGCTCGGTGTCGTGAGGAATTCGTCTAGTCGGCGACCCCCGCCCGAGTCGGGCTCGGCCCCCGTCGGGCGGCATTTCCTCCGCGGCGGTGCGCCGCGACCGGGCTCTTGGGTCGGCTTGGAAGGGTTCGGGGGGCGAAGTGTGGC
>OLKM01005034.1:0-5000 GCA_900291075.1 Melanogrammus aeglefinus | reverse complement strand
GGGCCTGGCCTGTGAGGGCCTGGCCTGGGCAGGCCTCTGCTGGGCAGGCCTTGGCTGGGAGGGCCTGGCCTGGGCAGGGAGGGCCTGGCCTGGGCAGTGAGGGCCTGGCCTGTGGGGGCCTGGCCTGGGCAGGCCTCTGCTGGGCAGGCCTTGGCTGGGAGGGCCTTGCCTGGGCAGGGAGGGCCTGGCCTGGGCAGTGAGGGCCTGGCCTGGGCAGTGAGGGCCTGGCCTGGGCAGTGAGGGCCTGGCCTGGGCAGGGAGGGCCTGGCCTGGGCAGTGAGGGCCTGGCCTGGGCAGGGAGGGCCTGGCCTGGGCAGGGAGGGCCTGGCCTGGGCAGGGAGGGCCTGGCCTGGCAGGAGGGCCTGGCCTGTGGGGCCTGGCCTGGGCAGGCCTCTGCTGGGCAGGCCTTGGCTGGGAGGGCCTTGCCTGGGCAGGGAGGCCTGGCCTGGGCAGGGAGGGCCTGGCCTGTGGGGGCCTGGCCTGGGCAGGCCTCTGCTGGGCAGGCCTTGGCTGGGAGGGCCTTGCCTGGGCAGGGAGGGCCTGGCCTGGGCAGGGAGGGCCTGGCCTGTGGGGGCCTGGCCTGGGCAGGCCTCTGCTGGGCAGGCCTTGGCTGGGAGGGCCTTGCCTGGGCAGGGAGGGCCTGGCCTGGCAGGAGGGCCTGGCCTTGGGGGGCCTGGCCTGGGCAGGCCTCTGCTGGGCAGGCCTTGGCTGGGAGGGCCTGGCCTGGGCAGTGAGGGCCTGGCCTGGGCAGTGAGGGCCTGGCCTGGGCAGTGAGGGCCTGGCCTGGGCAGTGAGGGCCTGGCCTGTGAGGGCCTGGCCTGGGCAGGCCTTGGCTGGGAGGGCCTGGCCTGGGCAGTGAGGGCCTGGCCTGGGCAGTGAGGGCCTGGCCTGTGAGGGCCTGGCCTGGGCAGGCCTCTGCTGGGCAGGCCTTGGCTGGAGGGCCTGGCTGGGCAGTGAGGGCCTGGCCTGGGCAGTGAGGGCCTGGGCCTGGGCTGGAGTGAGGGCCTGGCCTGGGCAGTGAGGGCCTGGCCTGTGAGGGCCTGGCCTGGGCAGGCCCTCTGCTGGGCAGGCCTTGGCTGGAGGGCCTGGCCTGGGCAGTGAGGGCCTGGCCTGGGCAGTGAGGGCCTGGCCTGGGCAGGGAGGGCCTGCGCTGTGGGGGGCCTGGCCTGGGCAGGCCTCTGCTGGGCAGGCCTTGGCTGGGAGGGCCTGGCCTGGGCAGGGAGGGCCTGGCCTGGGCAGGGAGGGCCTGGCCTGGGCAGGGAGGGCCTGGCCTGGGCAGGCCTCTGCTGGGCAGGCCTTGGCTGGGAGGACCTTGCCTGGGCAGGGAGGGCCTGGGCCTGGGCAGGCCTTTGCTGGGCAGGACCCCTCGTGGACGCACCTACCCCTGGGTAGACATGCAGTGCATGTGGGTGTCTGGTGCTGGGACCTGCCTATTAGTTTATTTAATTTTTTTTTTTTTTCCATTTTCTAAAATTCCCCTGTGCTGTTCAGGCAAGCGAGCACACTCACACCACACACACACACACTGGCCCCAGCAGAGGCCTCCTTGGCCCGGGTGGAAACTAGATTGCATGTGGGTGTCTGGTGCTGGGACCTGCCTATTAGTTTATTTAATTTATTTTTTTTTCCATTTTCTAAAATTCCCCTGTGCTGTTCAGCAAGCGAGCACACTCTCACTGGCCCCAGCAGAGGCCTCCCTTGGCCGGGTGGAAACTAGATTGCATGTGGGTGTCTGTTTATTTAATTCAGCCTTTTTTTCTTTCTCTCTCTCTCCCAGCCCCATTTTCTAAAGCGGAATCCTACGACCGTACGATGGCTCCCTCTGGTGTCGCTGGTGCTGGGACCTGCCTATTAGTTTATTTAATTTTTTTTTCTTCCCATTTTTCTAAAATATTCCCCTGTGCTGTTCAGCAAGCGAGCACACTCACACACACACACACACACACTGGCCCCAGCACAGAGGCCTCCCTTGGCCGGGTGGAAACTAGATTGCATGTGGGTGTCTGTTTATTTAATTCAGCCTTTTTTTTCTTTCTCTCTCTCCCAGCCCCATTTTCTATATAGCGGAATCCTACGACGGTACGATGGCTCCCTCTGGTGTCGCCCGTGTGGTGGCGCGCCGAATCCATTATTATTACAATTGTTGTTGTTATTATTACGCGTGCGAAACGAGAGCCAGAGAGCGTAATTCAATCAACCAGAGGACGGATAAAATCAACCCGAGGAAGGAGAAGAAAAGGCCCGCTTGAAGGGAATTTAACCAGCGAGACGAACCACCCACCAACCCCCCCGGGGAGGAATCACCGGCTCGCGAGCGCGGGCCGGACATACCCGGTGGGATCACAGCGGTGCACCACAACACACACACGCGAATGGTCAGGACCCCGTAGGTGGCGCCGCTTCCGCTCCGCTCCGCTCGGATTAAACGCAAACCCAAAGCGAGCACCGGGGAACGGAATAAAACGAACCCCAGACAGGAGAAGGGAAAAGCCCGGCTTAAAGGGAATTTAACCAGCGAGGCGACCCCCGCCCGGGGGCCGGAATCGTCGGCCCGCGGGCGGCGGGTCTACCCGGTGGGATCACGGCGGTGCACACAACACACACACGCGAATGGTCAGTGTCGGCCGCAGCCGCGCCGCGCCGCTCCGCTCCGCTCCGATGAAACGCAAACCAAAGCGAGCACCGGGGGAACGGATAGGAGAATGAGGGAATTTAACCGAGCTAGTGGGAGCCCCGGGGAGGACGCGGTGGACCATCAAAACCCCGGTGGGCTGACGGAAGAGAGCGGGGGGACTGCCCGCCGCGCCGCCGCTTCGATTGACCGCAACGAACGGATTAAACGAAGCCGACCAATGAGCAACGAAAAACCCGTTTAAAGGGAACCAAACGAAGGCAGGGAGGGCAGCGAGACGACGGACTGACCGGTCGATCGGTCGGACGGCGATCTCGCGCGACCCCCGTCGTTGACGCACCCGAATGTAGGTCAACTGTGTGTGTGCCGTCGTTGACGCACCCGTTCCCGGGTAGAAATGTAGGTCAACTGTGTGTGTGTGGGTGGGTGTGGGTCTGTGACCGGTGTGGACCGACGTGGGCACGGGCCCATGATGATCTTCCCGGACGCCCCGGTCCCCGGGTGGACACAAGCGTGGACGTGGGTCAGGTGCAGGGAGCCTGGTAAGTGGTTTGTTTACACATTTGTCCGGGTGTGTGTGTGTGTGTGTGTGTGTGTGTGTGTGTGTGGTGTGTGTGTGGGTGTGGGTGTGGGTGTGGGTGTGGGTGTGGGTGTGGGTGTGGGTGTGGGTCAGGCGCTGGGAGTTGATTATTAGTGTGTTTTCAGCAGTCCATGGAGCACACACTGCCCCCAGGAGAGGCACCCTTTGGCCGGGCAGACAAGAGTGTGTGTGTGTGTGTGGGGGGTCAGCTGCTGGGAGTCTATAATTGCTATTATTACTATTATTCAGGTCTTTCAGCCATCAGTCCCAGGGGGAAGACAGCAGACACTGCCCCCAGGAGAGGCACCCTTTGGCCGGGCAGACAAGAGTGTGTGTGTGTGTGTGTGGGGGGGTCAGCTGCTGGGAGTCTATAATTGCTATTATTACTATTATTCAGGTCTTTCAGCCATCAGTCCCAGGGGGAAGACAGCAGACACTGCCCCCAGGAGAGGCACCCTTTGGCCGGGCAGACAAGAGTGTGCGTGTGTGTGTGTGTGTGTGTGTGGGTCAGCTGCTGGGAGTCTATAATTATTATTATTATTATTACTACTATTATTCAGGTCTTTCAGCCATCAGTCCCAGGGGGAAGACAGCAGACACTGCCCCCAGGAGAGGCACCCTTTGGCCGGGCAGACAAGAGTGTGCGTGTGTGTGTGTGTGTGTGTGTGGGTCAGCTGCTGGGAGTCTATAATTATTATTATTATTATTATTATTACTACTATTATTCAGGTCTTTCAGCCATCAGTCCCAGGGGAGAGACAGCAGACGACACTGCCCCCAGGAGAGAGCACCCTTTTGGCCGGGCAGACAAGAGTGTGCGTGGTGGTGTCGTCGGGTCAGCTGCTGGGAGTCTATAATTGCTATTATTACTCATTATTCAGGTCTTCAGCCATCGTCCAGGGGGAAGACGCAGGACACTGCCCCCAGGAGAGGCACCCTTCATTGGCGGGCAGACAGAGGTGCGTGTGTCGCGTGTGTTGTGTGTGTGTGGATGGTGGGCCGGTCAGGCTGCGGGAGTCTATAATTAGTTATTATTATTTTATTTACTACTATTTTCAGGATCAATTCAGGCCATCAGTCCAGGGGAAGACAGCAGCACTGCCCCCCAGGAGAGGCCACCCTTTGGCCGGGCAGACAAGAGTGATGTGTGGGGCGGATCAGTGCTGGGAGTCTATAATTGCTATTATACTTATTATTCAGGTCTTCAGCCATCAGGGCCAGGGGGGGAAGACAGCAGCACTGCCCCCAGGAGAGCGACTCTTTGCCAGGCAGACAGAGTGTGAGTGTGTGTGTGTGTGTGTGTTGTGTGGTCAGCTGCTGGGAGTCTAAATAATTGTTATTAATCTACTATTATTCAGGCTCTTTTCAGCATCCAGTCCCAGGGGGAAGACAGCAGACACTGCCCCCAGGAGAGGCAACTCTTTGGCCAGGCAAGACAGATGTGAGTGTGTGGCTCAGCTTTCCTGGGGTCTATTATTGTTAGTCATTTCGGTTCAGCCATCAGTCCAGGGGAAGACAGCAGGACACTGGCCCCAGGAGAGGGCACCCTTTGCCGGGCAGACAGAGTGTGCGGAGTCCAGGGAGCAGACGGCAGGCACTTCACCCCCAGGTAGAGGCAGTCTTTTGGCGGGCAGACAAGAGTGTGAGTGTGTTGACTCAGCTTCTGGGAGCTTATTATTGCTATTCATTTCTCTTCCAGCCACTCAGCAGGGGGAAGACAGCAGACACTGCCCCCAGGAAGAGGCACTCTTTGGCCAGGCAGACAAGAGTGTGAGTGGTGTGGGGTCA
>OLKM01005033.1:0-18791 GCA_900291075.1 Melanogrammus aeglefinus | reverse complement strand
TAAACTCAAGATTTTTTTTGCAGTCCAGTTAGCTAATGCCTGTTGTACATGCTGACAAAGTCAGACATGTCCAGAGCTTGCTATGGGTCGGAGAAAAAATCCCCCTTTGCTTTCATTTGATTTAAAATTTTACCGCGTCTGCCACTCACCTTTGCCACTCAGTGCGAGTTCCACAGCGACCGTGACGTCATGTGCATACAGGCCTCATATTACAGACTTACTGATTGGCCTGGTGCTGGGAAAGAACCAACTGCGGCCTTTGTCTCGTGAAATTTGGATGCCAGAGCGTTAACATTCTGAGGGAGGAGATAGGAGAATTCTGGGAATTGGGGTTTACTACCAACAGACACAGAAACAACAATTAGTCAAACTCCTAATTGGGCTTCAGGCTGAATATGAAATTTTCCCGAAATAAATTTAGAGACGCATTACTGTTTTACTTACACAAACTTCCATAGGTATGCCACATTAGGACTTACTTATTCCTTCGAGGAAGAACGAACTTGCAGGCGCTTTTTGGTCTTCGGTTGCATGCCAACTTCATCTTCAGATAGAGAATCCTGAATTTTTACTACCAAAAGACACAGAAACAACAATTAGTCAAACTCCTAATTGGGCTTCAGGCAGAATATGAAATTTTCCCCATAAATTTAGAGACGTCATTACTGTTTCACTTACACAAACTTCCATAGTATACACAAGACTTACGTGATTCCTTCAGGGAACAACCAACTGTGGCCTTTTTGGTCTTCGGTTGCATGCCAACCTCATCTACAGATTGATCATCCTGAGGTGGCACTACCAACAGAATGACATTTAGTCAAATCTCCTAGCTAGGAATTTAAAGATAACCCAAGATTTTGAGATGCATTACTCCAAATCCCTCTGTCTTTTGGCCTAAGTCATGTAAAAATCAATTTATCTAGCCTAAAACCATTACAAGACGTTGCCTATTGTTATCCATAGTATTGAAGAAACTGGGACATCATGTATGTAATGTTTATTATATGGAACACACAAAAGTGTATGAGCTGCCAAGGTGATACCACTTTTATACATGCATTGCCTCATAACATTAACGAGGCTTCAAAATTATTGGAAAACTATATATTTATTCAATGATTTCTAATGGTTTTAAACTCACCAGTCATAGAGGAACACAGGTTAGGGTTGGATGGTCTTTTAGGCTTGCTGCTCCCTTCACCTCTCTTCTTGCCACGAGTTGCCATCTAGACCAGCATAAAAAAGAGGGAAAAAGCCATTTACATCTCACAACCTCTCTTAAAATCTAGAATAGGCTATAAAATAAGTTTGCATTCTAGCTAACTGGAAGTTCTCTCTTCAGGACTGCTGAATGAGAGACGTTTTGTAGTTGATAAAGTTGATAAAACGCAGCAGGGCAACATTTACTCATTGCACCGTTATCACCTTTGTTTAATTGAAGCTCTTACTATAATGTTACAGTTAACATTACCTGTCTGAGGATTAAGGTTAAGGTTGTTATGCTGACATCACGTGGCGCTATTTTCATTTGTTTTTCGGTCTTTGCTGTTTGTTTGTTTTTCTGCGCAGGTTCCAGCCTCACATGATATAGATTTACTATTTAGCCAGCCTCTGTTTGTTTCCTCAAACTTATTACCGTATGTTAGTCTCTGTCTCTCTCTCTCTCTCTCTCTCTCTCTCTCTCTCTCTCTCTCTCTCTCTCTCTCTCTCTCTCTCTCTACTCTCTCTCGTCTCTCTCGTCTCTCGTCATCTCTCTCTCTCTTCTCTCTCTTCTCTCTCTCTCTCTCTCTCTCTCTCTCCTCTCTCTTCTCTCTCTCTCTCATATCTCTCTCTCTCTCTCTCTCTCTCTTCTCTGTACTTCTCTCTCTCTCTCTTCTTCTCTCTCTCTAACGTTAGCGGTTGGTAACAGGACGAGAGCTACAGATTGTGTTCAGGGTCCAAAGTCAGGACAGTCGGACACAGCAGTTGCGGCCGACTCCGGCAGTAAGCACCGCTGCAGGACGTTCGTTGAATAACATAAGGTTACACCACTGTTAAATGTGTGGGAATCCCCGCATTATTTAACATTATTAATTTTGCAGGAATCAATTAAATTGTGCACAATAAGTTACACCCCACGCAGAATTCAGGCCCTGTTCCTTACCTAGCTAATGATCATCACTAACATATGTGACATAGTGAGCATGAAACCTATCAATTACTGACCAAGGAAGAACAGCTGCCCAAGAGATATAACGTTGTATTTACAAAAAAATTTATAAGTTATTAATATGCTTTCGTTTGGAATTACCTCTCTTCGAACTTCGCTTTAGTCGTAGTAGTTCTTTCCCTCTTGTCGTCTTCAACAAGCGTCCTGTGGAACCGTCCGGAACTTCTGCTGAGTAGTGCCTGTTACCGTAAAGCAGGTAATAGACCAATACCTGCAGTGCAGTGCACTGAAGACTTAACGCATTCATGTACAACTTGAAACAAACTATGACAATCCAGATAATGAGAGAGAAAAAGAGGAAATTATTCAATGATGCATGGCTTGTTTATCGTGTCCACTTTCTAAAATTTCTTCAACAAGTGATAGATATATATTATTTTTTTGCGACAGTATTGGTGTAATTACGGTAAATTCAAGATTGCCGCCTAATTTTAAGCGCTATTCTGTGCTGTGCGGTAGAAAGAAGACATCGAGGCAGTTAAAGCACGATGACAAGATTTTACGGAGGACTTTTGAGAAACAGTCGGCGCCCCGACACTAAAAGAAAACAAATGAAAAGCTGTGTGAAATGGATGTGTAAATGGGGGACTATTGAAAAGCAATATAACTGCGCAAGATGCAAATGCAAGAAGCATCTGAAGAAGAATCTAGATGGCAGGCGATGGATTTCGCAGTAAGATGGGCTCTATTAAAATATCATAATCAGTAACGTTACTGACTAGTCAAGGCTATAATTGGTGATAATTTTTTCTTCTTTAGGGTCTTGTAAATCGTCATAAAAAACCACCTGGCTGTCAGTACGACATGGAACAATATTCTCAAAATCCCACATTCCTTTGGCAAAAATGGGCTCGAATTCATTCACAGGTTAGGCACGAAATTAATATGTGCGCTCTGACTCTGTTATCTCATTCTGTGTTAATGCATGTAAAAAAATAAAAGTCACCCTGGTTAAAAGATATCCCTAGGAACTTTCATGTTTTGATGGAATGAAGACTTTTTTGTGAATAGTTTTAGGCAAATTACTTTAGAAATGTATTTAAAATCCTTCCGTTTTTTTGTTTTGATATAGGCGTAGGTAGCTGTCATTTTTCATAGCTAAATAATGAGCAGTGATATTTGCTAAGTTGGAAGAAGGGGAAAATGTACAGAATTTTTATTAAATCTTGTTGCTGATTTTCTGTCTGAATTTTCAAACTACCAAGTATATTCTTAAATGCTTTGCTCTTCCTGAGAGGAATAGTATACTGTAACTAAAACTTAAATATCTGCTTTAGCAATTAGGCTGCGCGGCCAGAAGAGTCCGTATGTGCACCTTAATTTTCCAACTAAACCAACTTTATTTTTTCAAATTTCAACCATGCTGATGTTTGAATGTGAAAAAGATTGAACATTTTGGGATGTTCTCCCTGTTCAGCCCCATGTGTAATATTACTTAATTACCTATGTATGAGTTTCACAGTATGTCCTTCATATAATTTACTTTTTCTTAAAGGTTTGCACAAGGTTTGCGTTGAAACAACTGGACATGATCTGTGATGGTTATAGCAGGCAAGCCTCAAGGACATTGGTCCAGAATGACCCAAAAACTCAGAGAGGTTGTGTGAATGATGCAATATTTGATTCAAACAAGTCAGAAGACCACCAAGACTTACAGTACAGAATTAATACTATATTTTTACTTATTCAGTGGCTGATATAGCTGATACATAAAAAAAAGAATGTACGTATTAATAACAACATAGAACTCCATTCATAAGTACTACTCTTCAATTTAACATATTTTGGAAAAGATTTTTTCAATTACGTTGTAGTATATTTGATTTTTTTACTTCTGTTTTCACAGGTTGCATGGCTGCCGTCCAACGCCTCAGGAAAGAGAGGGATGAGGATTGGAGGTCGCCATCGATTTGTTTGCGATTGGATGAAAGCAAATTGCTCACAAACGAAAGGTACAGTAGATAGTGTGTTTGTTCACAACCCACCCCATCCTACTTTCCTTTTCCATTTTGGTCAGTGGCGGCGCCAGAAATAATTTGTTGCAGTTGCTTAACAGTTGCTGTATGAATTCAAGAGGTTGCTGGTCAAAAAAAAAAACCTTGATCAAAACACCTGAATTTGGCAGAGGCACGGCCGGGAAGACATTTTCGGCACGGGTTGGGGTGGTTGCAGTCCCGTACGAGGCAAGTTTACAGTACAGTAACAACACAGACTAATCGCACCACTCTGTGATGAGTGTGATCGTATCATTTGACAGTTCAACGTGCGCTATCTTTCTCCCTCTCCCTCACACACGCACAGACATAAAGACGTAAAGACATAGAACAATATAGTTCTCTCAATCAACAGCCCGTCAGCAGTCCCCCAACTACAAGGTTAGCTGTCCTGTCAATAGTGGTGAATTGCACATCTCAGACCCACCGTCGCTCGCCACGGTACATTCCAAAGCATTCACATTAGTTGCGCGATACGTCTCAAATGTAGGCCTATTTGGAACATTAATACAATAGTTGCTATTATTGTTGATACTATTATACTTCATAATACTTCTGTAGGCTACAATATTTTCTTCCGTTTCTTCAGACATTGCCCACATCCAAAATGTGTCATCATGTATAAATATATAAGCCTATACTAATTATATTATTTTAACTAAAAGGAGGAGGTACCGTATTACAACGAATTTAATATATCAAGAACCACATCGTGTGATTTCACAACGCAAAATGAAAAAATAACTGTTAGGAGATCTCGCGGGGAGTAGACTGGAGTGACGATCAACAATCCTTTATTTAAAACACCAACTTAACTACACACATTACATTACATTTCCATTGGTATTAGAAAATAAAATGAGGCTAATGCCCCCCCCCCCCCTCTGTTGAGAAGAAACAACTTCATATGGCATAGTTTTTCCTTGACTGTTTAACACCAATGTCACTGAATATTCAAAACACAATTCATTCTTAACACTCCAATTTCAGTTCTTAAGCACACTTGTTAAAAACACTGACTGTAAACAATTCTCTAAAATGAATTGCCATACTATGTGCACTTCCTCATTACATAGACAAACTCATTTCATACCGGTTTAATATCAGCAATCCCCCCATAAGGCAACACATTGCATGTGATATTGATGAAGATGTGAGTGGATTTAGTGAGAACACACTTTTTTTTTTTAACACTAAACTATGTAATACAAAAAAACACTTCCATGTTGTTACCAAATACTACAGTAAATGTAGTGCCAACTCTTTTCAATCATGTCAGAAAAATATGTTACAGGTAAGTGAGTGTCCATCGTTACTCTGTGAGTGAGTGAGTCAGTGAGTGTGTCAGTGTATGAGTGAGTCAGTCAGTCAGTCAGTCAGTCAGTCAGTCAGTCAGTCAGTCAGTCAGTCAGTCAGTGGGTGAGTGAGTGTGTCGGTGTATGGGTGCAAAAGATCTCAATTCCACATGGGCTTCGTGCGAAGATAGACACAGGGCCCTATCTTGCATCCGGCGCAAGTGACTTAGTCACTGGCGCATGTGTCGTTGCTAGTTTACAACTGGCGCAGAGCGTTCTTTTGCCACCAGCGCCACTCGCCGGTAAATTAGGGAATGATCTTGCGCCCCAGGGGCGGTTCGGCGGAAGGAAGGAGGCGTGTTTCTGGCGCAAACGGTATTTATTTTGACGTTTCTTGAAAACCATTGCGCTACTGACCCGGAAATACCTGTTTAAAGTCAGTTGGCGTGTTGTTCAGATGCTATTTTAAGGGCGCATGCATACATGCGCATGCGATGCATACGGATGCTTGTGCACCTCGCGCATACACTTTGCTTCTCTCATCTACACGGACAGCAGTTCCATTTTTGCAAACCATACATAATTAATTTTGTATATAATTTTAATATAATAATAATAATATAAATATAAATAATATAATATAATTTTGTCCAGCTGCTGTGAAACAATTACGGCGATTTCCTCCCAAGCCGCTTTCACGGAAGCAATTTTGGGTGGGTTTTCTCCCATCCCCATATAAAGCCAAGTCGGCGTTCTTTGACTGCTCTTGACAAGCACATCGGTATCTTTCTGTGGTGAACCTTTCATTGCCGTGCGCCTGGCAAACCCGCCATCATAATAGCAATCCGCCATGGAACATGCGCCGATCGTTCTTAAAGGGGATGCGAGAAAACGCTCTGATTGGTTCATTGCACGTTACGCCCAAACCACACCTACGGGTAATTAGGTTGCTTCAGACCAACCCTTTTGACACTTGCGCCGCGGCGGGAAGTGTCATTTATCCGCCTGTAAAATAGCGATAGCGCCGGTAGAACCGCCCACAAAGCTACTTGCGCTTTGCGCTTTCCCACTTGCGTTTCAGACCGTTAAAATAGGGCCCACAGTCTTGCGATGCACATCGCCTGGTATTTCTCCTGTGAGTGAGGGAAGAGGAGGACATACAGAGTGTGTAAGTAAAAGCCCAATAAAACATAGATACGTGTTCATTGTTGTGTAAAAGTGTCCACAAGTGAATAGACTACAAGCTACTTAGTTAGTTATAACATCAATTTCTGCTTAATAATACAGTTAACTGTGCCAGGAACGACACAACACACACAACACACACACACACACACACACACACACACACACACACACACACACACACACACACACACACACACACACACACACACACCACACACACACACACACACTTTTAAGGTACACCAAATTCATGACAACACTCACTCATAATATGTGTATCAGAATCACTGAGAGTAGAGTCTACCTACCATATATCACAGCAGCACAATGCGCCTGTTGTTGTGGTTCACGGCAAAGGCATCAACGATGGCATCCGCATCCAGTGATCTTGCACTTGCAGCGTTGATGGATAGTAAAGCCAGGTCACTGTTTCTAGAATCTCCTGAACTATTTCTCAAATAATTTTTGACTCGTGCGAGACAAGAAAAGCTTCTTTCACAAGCTGCAGATGTCACTGGGACTGTCAGAGATATGCATAAGAGTTTGTTGTGAAGTCACAGAAGGAGTTCCTTGTATGGCTGGGAGCAGGGCCAAAAAATTCTTGTGTAGTGCCCACAGAGTGTCCTTGCTGTCCTTTAGTTGTGAGCAGGCGGCGTATCTGGTGCAGTTCGGCACTCAGGTTGTCATGTGTAACCCCATAATGCTGAGCCATTGGCCACAACAAAGTCATGTTGAGAAATGATTTGTGCTTTGGGTTCAGGGCACATGTCCCCTGTAGAACGCCACAGGTTTCTGCAGGAAAAACGCGCCTTTCCCAGCTCATTGATCAGTTCATCAAGGACATTGTAGTAACAGTGTCTCCTGATTATCTTGCAGTGAGGTAAGTGGGTTGCCGTTTGCCCTGTCTGTGTGTGTCAATGAATGAATTCCTGGAGATGACCAGGAGGCTTGTCTTGAACGGTGGCTCCGGCTCTGAGCTGGGGTGTTGGATGCCCGTCTTGGCACACAGGGCCTGTTGCTTTGTCAGATATGTCTGCTAACGATGTCTTATTTCGCTTTTCTGACAGGGATGCTGAGACAGACTCGACCAGGTCCAGAGCTGATGAATAATCCAGATTTGGGGACTGTAGTGTGTCAGACAGAAATTTGGTGCTACGAAATACATCCTCAAACAGAGTGAGCTGCAGGACGAACTGCCCATCTAACAGTGCCATTATGGACTTGGCTTTTGTCCTCAATCGAGTCCCCTGCTGGCTTATCAAGGCTTGAAGTGTTGCGTGAATGGCAGGCAGGGTTTTTTTTATTGCCAGAAGTGCGGTATATTGGCACGCCCACCTCGTCTCAGATAGAGATTTCAATTCCAGCGGTGGCTTAAGTGGCTCCAATTCTTTTTGTTTCTGCAGAAACACATTGTGCACAATAGAACTGGAAAAAAATTTGTGCAGGATTTGCACAACTTCAAAGAAAAATCTGCAGCTGTTTGTATTTTGCCTACACAGTCTGTTAAAACTAAATTTAACCTGTGTGCATGGCAGTGTACGTAGAGAGCCTGGGGGACCTCTCTTCGGAATCGCTCTTGCACACCGCTGTTGGCACCAGACATAACGGCGGCGCCGTCGTAGCACTGGGCTATGCACTGTTTGCAATTGATGGTGTTGCACTTAGTTAGTGTATTTTTGATGAGAGCTAGCAATGATTCAGCGTCCAAACCATCTGCTGGTGTGAAGTGAAGGAAGTCCTCACGGACTCCATCCCCTCGCAAGTAGCGGACCACTACTGACACCTGTTCCTTCTTACTAACATCCCTACTCTCATCCACCAGAAGCGCAAACATCCCTGCGTCTCGCACATCACTACTGATTTTAGACGGTGGGCCAAGGGGAGATTACGTGTATTTAGACGATCCCCACCGAGGGAGGACGTAATTTTCTGTGTACAACATCTTCATTTTTCAACAAATTAAACAAAAATTGTTGGCACTCTTACCTCTTGCACATTTTTTGTTTATCGGTAACTTTGTCTGAGTTACTGGTTCCGGCAAACCGAGCGGGCAGCTATGCTCGGGGTCCGACATGTATGACGTCATTGTAGTTATTGTCCAATGACAAGCCTCGAAATTTCCCGGGGGTTTAACTTTTTTTTGCCGGTTACCATGGATATATTGTTTAACTGCTGTCAAGCACCGGCATCAGAGTACAGTACATCAACACTTCACACACACACTACTACTGCTAATATAACACGGATTTTGCGTATCAATCACTTTGAGAGGAGGTAAAATTAACAAATTAACGGCCCTAAAGTTCGTTAAGTTTGATGAAAGGAGGAAAATGTAGGATATCCTGTCATCCCGTCTTTTGAAAACTTCAGTCTTCTGTAACTCAAAATGTCATTTTGCACATAATAAATATTAACAATTTCCAACATCTGAAGTCCAGTGAGTTCTTTCCACCTGTCAATCCTCTGACAAAAATGAGCATAACGTCACAATTAGCCACACACTACATCTCTCTTGTTTGAAACTACCGTTTGCTAGCAAACCAATAGAAGAGGATTGGAAGAAATGTATTACTGCTTTGTTTCTCTGGAAAGACCTTGGTACCAGAGAGAGTACTGTGGCAGAAGAGGCAGTGCTGAGATTTAAACTTACAACCCAGGTTTGTTGTCATACTATATACTGTAGTAGTTATATGGCTGGCCAAGAGACTGAAAATGGAAATACACTTGTGACTATATATATATATTTTTTTTTTTATTGTGTGCTTTCAATATCTGTCCTTTTAAATAAGTTAACTGAACCTCAAACTTCAGGAACCTGCTGCTCTATTCCAGCTAACTGTGGGCTACCACAGAGACTGTTACAGCCACTTCACCAAAATCACAAACATAAAACGAGCCCAGAGAGAAGATTTGAAAAGGCGCGCCTTTATTTCACAAGGAGGGCAGAAAAAGAGGGTAGGTGTGCCAATAAGAAAAGAATAGTCATGTCAATGTGAACCTTGAACTTCAGCCTGTTGAATCTGTGAATAAAAACAACATGAAAACACAAATTACATTATGCAAATTACATTTGAGAACCCAAACTTTGTCTGCAACTCGTATGACAATAAGTTTGTTACACTGTTTCTCTTAGAATTATTGTGGGGGAAAAAAAAAAAATCAGATATAACACACTTTCTCGCTGGATGTTCCTGGTGTTTCCCCCTGAGCCCCCTGTAGCACATAATGTTAGCCTCGGACAGGTCTGCCGAGCTGGCTGCTCCCCCTCCACCCTGGGTGGTCTCTGGAGCAGGGAATCCCAGGTGTGTGAGAGGGTGTACGCCCCCTCGTCCCAGTTGATGGTGTCTCTCGCCCGCTTCGGTGAGAGACACCATCGGAGTTTTTGTCTAAACACAAGAAAAAAATAATTTTATATCCAAGTCATTAACAAAATGAGACATAGTCAATATGAATGAGATTCCTTCAGTTTAATGCCTGGTGCCACACACCACACACGGGAAGTCAATGGGACAAAAATGTCCACTTACAATAAATTGAGGATAAAGTGAAATCTGACACTACAAAATACCTAATGCATTCAAAATAAGTTTTTGTTGCCTTTACCAATATTAAAAAGAAAGAGGGAAAATTCGCACACTCGATTTAAAGCCCCCATTTATTGGATACTTGCCTGCAACGTTTCAACCAGATGTGCTCTTCCTCTCTCAACTAGAGAAAAACAAAATTGTTACCAATCTTACACATACAAAACGACGTGACGTGAATAATGTTAATATAAACTCGATGAGAATAGTCAGTGATATTGGAATATAGATTCAGGTCTCCTACGCTTCACACGTGAAGATCAAGCTTAATTGACGGATTGTAAGCAAGCACAAGTTGTTCACAAGAGCCAGGATCAAGCTAGCGGCTAACAGTTAGCGCTACTTTTACACGTAATAAACGCCGCCTCGCAAAGGTTATACAAATAAATCGCATAGCTAGCATTTTCCAACAACATTAATACTTCCCATATGAAAGTTTACCATGGTAAATGTACCATGGTAAACTATGGTACATTTTGTACCATGGGATTTTTGACAAGTACCATGGTAAATGTACGATGGTAAGGTGCCATGGTAAATGTACCATGGTAAGTGTACCATGGTAATTTGTACCTTGGTATACCATGGTATACCATGGGATTTTTGACAAATTTACCATGGTACATTTACCATGGTACCTTTACCATGGTACCTTGTCATGGTACTTTTACTATGGTAATTACCATGGTACATGTACTATGGTAATTACCATGGTACATTTTACCATGGTACCTTTACCATGGTACATTTACCATGGCACCTTGTCATGGTACATTTACCATGGTAATTACCATGGTACATTTACTATGGTAATTACCATGGTACATTTTCACCATGGTACCTTTACCATGGTACATTTTACCATGGTACCTTGTCATGGTACATTTACCATGGTAAATTTACTATGGTAATTACCACGGTACCTTACCATGATACCTTACATTTTACCAAAGTTTACCATAGTAAATGTATCATAGTAAGTGTGCCATACCATTGTACAAGGAGTGGTAGCTGTCAGGTTGGCTCTGTATCATATGCTTGACAACAGCATCATAGAACTTGGATAATCTGAAAATTATGAAATGTGTCAGTCAAAACAATACCCTATTTTCCTGCACGACTTTGGTTATGTATAAGCTAGGCTTTACGTAAAAAACACAAATGCTTAGATACAATGAATCGTTTTATTTAATTATATTACAACTCAAGAGGACCAGAATAAAAAATACATATAACCTCAACCAATGACACAAAGGTTATCCATTTTCTACAAAAAAGATAAGCTACATAAATTTATAAGTTCCTCCCTATATGACCAAATATTATTCACAACCGTGCAATATTTAAAACAAAAGACAAACCACATATGAACTGGTGCATTAACATAAACATGATATTCTATCAAGTACAGTTGCAGTATCAAGACTATCACAGATGTACATGTTGTGTGGTTTGAACTCACTGGCTTAGCTGTTGATATATAAATGTAGTTACTTACAGATCGAACTTTTCGCTAACATTCTGATTAAAATCTCCATATATAGCGCATTAAGTCCGCGGTCAGACTTCTCTTTACGCCGCAGAATTTTGGCTGCATTCGACAATTTTTCCCTCATGAAGCGCCTGATGTCAGCTTCCGCTGCCTCGGGGAAGACCTTGCGTGCTTCAGCTGTGCATAAAAAAACAAAGATTCAGTAACACTGCCCCTTGTAGACATTGACAACTGAATGCAAGGATTAATTAACGCAACCATTTTGGTGGTTCATGTATTTATATATACTAGTCACAGATCACATGCGAGAGTACCACCAACACAAATAGCATGTTTGGGATATCAATGTTACTACAGATAAAATATGTCATAAGGTCAGCAAAAATAGGTAAGAAAGGCAATTGCTAATTACCAATAATTTCCATGACATGCTCACGAGGCAGCGCCGCCTTGACGTTGGCTGCCTTCGTTGAGGATAACCCCGACACGCTCTGTGTCGCCATATATTCCGTTGAGTAAATCCCGTGCATGAGGTCATTCACAAATTTTTGTGCCGAGGTCCGTGAAGATCTCGATTTCACAGATTGAGAGATGATCTGAAAAAAAGTCTCCATGATTTGGTTTCCTTCCCAACATATGACCATTTATGGAACAACGACAAGATTATGTCAAACATAGTAGATACACTTATATATAAGTGTATGTATACAATACAAGTCCTGCAGCTAGGAGATGAGTATTATTATTCATAAACATAGCCACACAAGAAAAAAAGTTAAATACGTACCACAGAATCATTTGAGGCAGATTCATCTTCATTGGTTACATCCAATGGTGTTGATGGTTTGGCCGTATTGGCCGCAATAGGCGGTTGACACCTTCGTGCCTGCTCCACTGAGGGCGCTGCCGATCTCACCAGCATCTCTGCTCTTATGCCCAGAATCTCTTGTCTGATGCCTCTCATTTCATTCACCATTGCCTGCATTTGTCGTACTGCTTCACACACATCTGCATACGTAAATTAATGTTGCATTATTTACTTATTTCGTGATGATATACAATAAATCTGTTACCCTTGCTAATATCCATGTCTGGTTGGTCAAATAACCATTCAATCAAATTCCATGCACTTGACAATCATGATAAAAACTGGATGTATCCAGCACCATATGAAAGGAAACCCATACTACTGATATATGTGCTATGGTATGAACCAGATTAGACCACAATAATTAGTTCCTTTTCTGAGACAAAATTACTTAAATTATTATGGTAATGCATATATTATGTTTGTAGCATTCAAGGAGTCACCCTACATTAAATAATAGATATTTCAGTAGGTGCATGGCATCAAGTAACCTTTAATTAGCAGGTCTTAATTTCCATTTACCTTTTGCCACAAGGAGTCTCAGTTGAGCCAGATGGGGTCTCAGTTGCAGTTATGGCAGAGTTGTCAATATCCAACTGAAAGACATGAATTTCATTTGCAAAAGCCCAGTTAAAACTAAGTGATTGAAAATGTTTGCAATAAATAAAACAGGTTTTCATGAACCATATCTCAAGAAATATTGATATATATGTATATGCCTCTGAGAATAAATGATCTACAATAAACAGTTATTCATGTATTTATACATAGGACCACTTGTATGTTAATTCCAAATGTTCACCATATTCCCTCAGAATAGCTCAGCCTAACATAATGAGAAATCTCACTTGTGCATTTTTGTACTTCTGCAAAATACTTTTGCTGGCACTTTGTGCAGTTGATGCCTGCTTGCGTTTTGACTTGGTCTTCGGCTGCAATAAAAAAAAGAGTAATTAACATATATAACAGCCATTATTGCATATGCACCAGCATTTAAATTGCTTCTTATAAGATTGTTATTAAGATAAAGGATACCAAAACACTGATAAAAAGGATAGATAAATAAGCTTTTATCAGAAGTAATAATAAGATATAAGATAACTATGAGACTATTTGACCATTTTGTTCAGATTAGTTAAAAAAAAAATTGGTCGACAATTATTAAAGCTATATACTTTTAATAATGTTTGGAATATTAAATCAACATACTAAATTGTATATTAAATGCAGAATGAACTACAATACATATTTAAAAATGTTAATTAAAATCTGCATAAGAAGATTCCATGGACACCTCATTACCTCGGCCACATGCTCATCATTTCTATCCTCAGATGGCACGTTCTTTGAATTTGGAATTTTTCGCCTTTGGCCTTTTCCACATTTAGATGTAGGTGTGACTGCCACATCCAGAAGGCCTAACTCCGCTTTCTTCCTCACTTCGACCAGTTCTCTCCTATCCTCTATTAAATCGGGATTAAACAGAAAGAACATCAGATAATGCATATAAGTCATAATTAACTTCCATTTCATAAAGTTGCAACAAGCTTAGCTGCATGAGAACTAGATCTAGGCGATAGGCCTAGTAGATGCATAGGCCTATATATGCATAGAGGTAAATTATTTACGGAAATTACTGCACGAGCACACTGCAGTTAATTAATAGATAGGCCTACATCTAACTGATATAATTAAGTAGGCCTATGATATACGATACTGTTATAAGTTACTATAGGTCCAAATAGAACATGATTTTATGTAATTGTCAGCCTTACCTCCGGTTGCCATTATTTTGGCCGAACAAAGTTTAACTTTTCCATTTCGTTCCCTCCATCGCACGACATATTCTTGTGCTTCATTCTGCTCGTCAAATTCTCCCTCAATCCAGGAGAGCTCACCAATGTCGACAGAAAAATCATCAAAGGCAAAAACAGCTAACATTACCATCGTGTTAATATTGATAGTTCTTCAAGTCAGACTACTTCGAACCGCGACCGTTAGTGCTCCGCTGCGAAAGGCCGCCACAATATTTAAAAAGCTCCACTCCGGATAAGCGGTAGGTCCTAAAACTCGGACTCACGTGATAATTAGCGGTCTAACAGGATCATGCAAAAATGAATATGCAATTTGCAAACTGACCTCACTCAATAGCTCTGTGAGTAATGTTCCAAGCGCGAAAAATAAGCATTTGATATTCAATATTCCGCATTGTACCGGATTTCATCGCACATGCGCACACCTGCGACCGGAAACTGGAGTGCGATCCAGAACGAGGATTGCGTCAAGTTGATTGAGATGAAAGAGCAATGGCGACCTATCTGTAGTTGTTTTTAAGAGTGGGATCGAGAAATGGATCATGGGAGAAAGATTCCGCCATCTTATAAGCGATATTTATCTGACGAATCACAAGATATTCCTCAGACTACTGAGTTATATCGAAAGCTTCCGAAGTCGGCGAGGACGGAACCGACGTCATCGTCAGATTCTGAAGATGAATTACAAGGGTCTCCGCCTGCGTCTGCATCAGAGATTTCAGAACAAGAACTTTCAGAACAAGAACAAGAACAAGTTGTACAATGTCAAATAGAGTAAGTATAAGTGGATCGGTGTAACTTACACCTGATGCCATTTATTACCTGAGCAACTTTTTAACTGTTTAAGGCTTAAGCTGCTCATGCAGCAATTTTTCACCTACAGTGTGATTTTAGAAATGTTATTTTGGCAAAACGTTCTGTAATGTTGGCTCCATGAGTAGATGTGTGATCATATGTTAGAAGGTAAATGCAATGCTGTAATGTGCAAATGTTGATGGTATAGTAATATTAAGTTACATAACACAGCCATAATTGTCCACACAAGTTTTACCCATTTGGCTACAAAATGGCTTATATAACCACGGCAGGGCTGGTAATTTATTGCATAATATAAGTTATGTGCTTATATTTATACAGGCATGAACGGGTAAATCACAATCAGGGTCAAAAGTCAAAAATAACACTTTAACATGAGATTTAATATATTTTACAGTGTAAGAAATAAACCTTGTAAGTAAAATCTTCCATGTGATACTTAAATCACTTAGTTAAAGAAAAACGTATTCAAATCTAAACATTCTGGATACAATTAGTCATATTTTATGATCTGAAATTGAATGAAATTTCCATTTTTATGAATGTTCATTTTACATATTCTTAATGTTCAGTCTGTATATTCTTTGTTTAATATTGATTTTGATAATTTGATATTGATTTTGTTTTAATATAGTGGATTTTTATATTCAAATGCTATGGTGCATTGGGGTCAATTATATTATTGGCTGAATTTGAAATAAACCTTGTAAGTAAAATCTTCCATGTGATACTTAAATAACTTAGTTAAAGAAAAACGTATTCAAATCTAAACATTCTGGATACAATTAGTCATTTTATGATCTGAAATTGATGAAATTCCATTTTTATGAATGTTCATTTTACATATCTTAATGTTCAGTCTGTATATTCTTTGTTTAATATTGATGCAATATAGTGATTTTTATTCATCTATGGTGCATTGGGTCAATTTATAATTGGCTGAATTGAACTGCATGGTGTTGAATTATTAGTTTATGACACTTATGAAAAAATATCCATTATATATGCTACATTCTATATACCATATATAAGTGTCAACATGGTACCATATGGTCAGTTACTGTGTAACTGAAGCACAAATATTTACATTAATTTTCCCTTTATGTATATTTTTATATATTTTCTTTCTAGTGACATCAGTGATTCATCTGAAGATGTCTCTTCTGGCTCTGGCCCAGAAAGGGGATTACAAATGGAAGTTGGAAATATGGATGAACATGGAGGCAACACATGTGACAGTGAGCTACTACAGCATATGGTAGGCCTACATTATTTTCCATATTTTTTAATGATGACCTATGCGATATATCAACAATTAATGCAACTGTGTACAATGTTAAAGTTAAGTAAAAAGAACATTTCACCTAAAACAATACTGGAAATAAGTTTGATAAGCGATAAGAAAAAGGAGGCTGAGAGAGAAAAGAAGAATGCAGTATGAAGATAGGCTATTCTTCAACTTTGGTGAGACTATAAGCGGATAATAGATTATGTAACAAGAGATGTGAATCCTCTTCAAAGCAGCAGTGTTCAGAATCCGGATAGAAAATAATGACCAAGCCAATATAGCCATGGAACCTTGCATTAATACTAATCCTGATATTTCATTTCCAGAATGCTCAACAAGAAGAATATGACGGCGCAGAGCAATATATAGCAGGGGATGGCCACGAACATGGACAGCCTGGCTTTCGTCAGGTTAGTTTATATATATAACTTGTCTGTTATAACAAGTAATGTGTAAAAACGGGTGACTTTTTAGTTTTACTTAGAGAACCATATCAAGGTGTAGCGTGCCAAGGGTGTAAGTGGCCAAATCGTATCGCTGCCACGAAAACTGTAGCGTGCCAAGGGTGTATGTTGTAATTACACACTGCTCTGGGGCCCACACCGTAAACTAAACACAGTATACGGTGTGGGGCCCCTACCCCCCCCCCCCCACCCCTCCACAGATTTACTGCGCCTGTGCTGCCACCCCATACAAATGTATGATCAAACTATCAATACAATTGAAATATATATGGCATCAGCCTCATGGTAAATATACTGATAACTATAATTCAAAGAACCGCCATGGTCACAAACTGAAATATCACTGTACATGCTGCCTCAAGTCTCTCTTTACATTCAATATATCCTCTAGTTGCCTAATTGCTGGTCGCATAAATCTATTACAGTATTCCTCTTATCCCCAAGCTAATTTTTTACATACCACTGCTGATTCCTCTCAATATACCTCCAAAATACAGCTCTCTGACCTAGACCTCCAAGACAAGCTTATTCCCACATTTTACCTTCCTGGATAACTGGCACAATACCTTATAAAAGGAAAATAGCAAAGACTCACAAGAAAAGAGTAAAGAGAGGTGCGCTGAATGCTGCGCTAAGAGAGGAGAAGGTTAATAAAGAGGTGTGCGGATGCTGCGCTAAGGGGAGAGAGTTGCGCAAACGTTGCGCTGAGAGTGTGTTAGAGGTGCGCTGATGCTGCGCTGTCCCCCCAACTCCAACTGGCTTTCTGGACTTGATGTAGGGCGCCTTTAGATATCCCACATCCAGTTGACGCTACCCCTAAACTGACCAATGAGCGTAACTGAAATGAAAGAAACTGTATTCATACACTTTAAAATAGGGCCAAGATGCTCATCATTATCCTTCGAACTACTGGGGAAACTTGCTACATAAAAAAAAAAAGATACATAAACTATTCATAAATATACTGGCGATAAATACTCGAATCCTCTAAATCTTCTCCCGAACTTGCTTCTTTCCTCTCCTGGCAGATGTTTACTACGCAATCTCACCCACGCGCCCCCTGCTGTTGTATTTCTTCCTACCATTATGCTAGTTCCCATATGCCGTGCTACTTCTTATCATTCCGCTAGTTCCCCTATGCAAATTCGCAACAAAGGCATGGCATTGATTCAACAGACCCCCACCAACTGCAGCACCTTTCAGCCCTGACCTAAATGGCTATAATTTTTGGTGATTGATCTTTGTAACTGTTGTGCAATTATATAATTGTATAACACTTCTTAACAATATCTATAATGCAAATTGTTATGATCTGTATATGGGATAACAATGATTTGTTGTGTAGCAAGTATTGGATAAATGACAATTATCAGCATAATACCTATTAAAGTGCAATATTTGTTGATGTTTTTTCAGGAGAAGCTGTTTGATGAAAAGCACTTTGACGCCAACAACCCTGTCTTTGAAGGAGCTGATGTTTCAAAGGGACAACTGCTAGCGATGCTGATGGGGTTGTGCCTAAGGCACGGATTATCTGGTGTTGCCATGAAAGACCTTCTCGATTTGTTTAATACCGTCATTCCAGGATGTGTTCCCTCAAGCAAGTGGTACTTGGACAAAGCTTTCTTCAATCTGTCCGACAAGGCAGAGTTGCATTTCTATTGCACGGACTGTGTAGGATACATCGGCAAAGGACCAGACTACCATTGTGAAACTTGCCTGAACATTGGCACAAGGAGGAGCTTCTCAAATTCTGCAAGTACTTTCTGGTGATGC
>OLKM01005032.1:0-18796 GCA_900291075.1 Melanogrammus aeglefinus | reverse complement strand
AGAGAGAATGTGATGGCAGATTGTAGGGATGTGGTCGGTCTCAAATGGGGTTCGCATGCCTGCGTCTTCTGCGATTTAATAGAGTATCGGTCGCTTGTCCCATATGTGCGAGGGCTGAGGGATGAGTGGGGCTCGGATGAAGGCCCTACTGCTCTAATCTTGTTTCGCTTTATATGGTCTTAATCACTCTACGGACGCTTTCTCACGCAGAAGAAGTTCTTTTTGTTCAGTTCAGTTCATTTTCTTCTCAACTCTGTGTTGTGTGTTCTTGTGTCGAAAGCCTGGTGGTGTGTGCTGATTGTGTATGTGTGTGTGTGTGTGGTGTGTGTATGTGTTGGTGTGTGTGTTAGTGTGTGTGGTGGTGTGTGCTGGTGTGTGTGTGTGTGTGTGTGTGTGGTGTGTGTGTGTGTTGCTGTTGGTTGTGTGTCTGTGTGTGTTGTACGTGTAGTGCAGGATTGCGTGGTGCGTGTGCGTGCAGTCATTTCTCAATTACAGTGGGCTCTCAGCACAAGGTGGTTATAACAGTTGCGTAGACCAGTGTGCTTTTATCTCACAGTGTAAGAGTATGAGGGAATAGGGAAATGATTGCTCTTTAGAAAATCAAATATGCTCGGTATGATTGCGAATCTCACTTACCAACTCCGTCCATTTAAAAGGGAAGATATGTGCAGAGTTTGTTTCTTCATCCCGCGCCCCCGACCGGAGACGTGCTCGGACGTTGTGATGCCAAATGGCTTTGTGCTGAACCCTTCCCATTCTGGCGATGCGCTTAATGACCCGTGGGATTGTGTGTACCACTGCAGACGCTCATCTCCATCTTCATTCACGCTACATCTTCAGAGACACCCAATGCACACAGTCTGTTTATACGAAACTGATAAGAGAGAGGAGGAGCGTTAACTCCACTGCTCACCTATCCGGGTCCACATTACTCCAGATTCTAACAAAGCGCTTGGATCTGACTGAGGATTAAATGGTCTGTTTCACGCGGGGGTCATCCATTTTTTGACTGCGACTTTTACCCATTCTGCATGGTGACTGTGTACGTTGCTAAACTTTTCTGAAGTAATAAGTGGTACCACTGCGCCCATTGTGAAATATGTCCTCTCTTATAATGCCTACCATAGAACTTTTCAGCCCTTCGAGCAATGCCGTATTCGAGAGAGACACGCAGCACACCACACACACCGCACACGCACGGCACGCTACGCACGGCACGCACGCCACGCACGCACGCACCACGCACGGCACGCACGCACGCACGACACGCAACGCACGCCACGCCACGCACGCACGCATCGCACGCACGCACGCGCACGCACACACACACACACACACACAGCACACAGCACACACCACTACACACTACACACACCACACACACGCTCACACGACGTCATCAGCACACCATGCCAGTCACAACAATCATGCTGAACAAATGAGGCCTCATTCATTTTCTATATAATATTGTTCATTAGAGTTGATATAATTTGGTGTAAGTGACAGTAAATATCCTGCCATGACACGGCCCCGCGCCGAAATGCCCATGTTTATTGAAGAGCCATTAGCACGCTACGCCTGCACTGTTTGGCACGCAGAGCACTCTGTTTAAATCACAGGCTGAATAGCAGTATACATCTGTGAACGCCCCCCCCCACCACCACAAAACCACCTCCCCACCCCACCCACCACCAAAACCCACCTCCACCTCCACTCTCCTTGCCTTTCAATATGATCCAATAACAGTTATGTTCCCAGCATTTACCCATTTGGCTCTCCTAGCACGGGGTCAGGCCTTATTATAAGCTCCACAGCACTCTGTTATTCTCATTAATCCGCCAGTAATCTCCCAGACTCCCAGCACGCCATCTCTTCTCGGCCCTAATGAGTGGGGCTGACCCACAGGGGCTCGCCCGCTGCTCGTGAAGTGGGGAAGGACTGAAACGTGGAACATTTTGAGTTCAACCGCGGCCCGCCTTATCGAGAGAGGATTTAAGTGGTTTAGAATTATGATAATAAACGTGGATGCTGCATTATATTTACCACCCAACAACAAGCTTTACCTGAGATAATTACCTGTCCGTCTGTGCCTGTTTGTAGATAACTCGCTGGAGAAAAGGATGGGAAGTTGAAACGCTGTTCTACCAAGTATACTTTGGTAAAGTTTTTCATTTTACTGCTCGCTTTAACATTGTTTACTTTCACTGTTTCGTCGCCAATTCATGGAGTAGTAAATGGGCCTGTTGAGGCTCTCCTTCACTGCCTGTCGTCACACCCATTCATTCTGTCTTCCTCCATCATTATCTCCCCATCAATCCAGCTGTCTCACCCCATCAGGCTGTCTTTAACCCATCCATGCTGTCTTACCCATCAATGGCTGCCTCAACCATCATGCTGTTTCACCCATCAATGCTGCCTCAACCCATCTCCCCTGTCTCACCCGTCCATGCCTGTCTCCCCCATCAACGCTCTCTTCACCACATCCATGCTGTCCTCACCACATCACGCTTGTCCTCCCCATCCCCACTGTCCTCACCCCATCCACGTTGTCTCCTCATCACACTGTCTCAAACCCATCACTCTGTCTCACTCACCTACCTCTGTAACGCAAGGGACCCGCTTCCTGTTAACTTCAGTGACCATCAGTGATTTGATTTACGTTTGCGCTCACCTCCAGGATTTTGGTCAGCTGCAATGCGACCCAGCGACCCAGCGCCCAAAAGTATTAGACCTCTTCTTGAAGGGCCGCTGTCCCATGTGCTGACTGCTATCATATTAGATGACATATGGGCTCTCCTCATAGCAAGGGGATCATTGCAAACACACACACACACACACACACATCTTGTAATCAAACAGAGATGGACACTGATGGAATGCATCTAATCTCAGGATGGAAGGCTTTAGAACAAACGACAGGTATATAAAACTGACGTGATATAATACGTGATGGTTTTCACTTCTTTGGTATCGTTCTCACAAAGTATTTATTAGCAACTGAGGTCAACAGGTAAGATACAGTTAAATATATTTGCATCACAGTAAAACATGTTACCAGTACGGTCTCATCACTTTTGATAAGGTGTAAATTGGTCTATGGCCCCCCCCCACCCCGCCTGCCGCCAACTACAACCCCACTTCAAGCTGCGATTGAATCACGTATTAATAGAAGCGCTCTTTTCTCCCTTGACGTCACTTTTGTTTTTTCTGTCTTTCCAAGCATAAAAACGTCCAAACAATTCGGCACCGTCGGCCGTACACAATTAATCTCCTCGCATCAGTCCTGGTTAATTATGTTGCTGTCCTCGGTGGTAAATAAAGCAACACAAAACGAAACACAAAACACAAAACAAATCAACACATAAAAGTGAAGCTCTCCTCCGGAGAGAGGAGTTCAACACCCCGGCCCACGCCTTCATTAGACTAACAAGCAGCGCTTCCCTCTCCTTCTATTCTATCTTCTCAGTTTAATTGTGGTTTGTTTTAACATGGAGAAAGTGACCTTCAACGCAGAGCCGACATATTTGTGTGTAATTAGACTATGGAGAAGGTCTCTGAAGTGCAAATTAACGTGCGGGGTGCCCAGGCACTAATTGGAGAGATCGCTGTGTGTTTTATTTTGGTACTCCCCAGCTAAAGGAACGAAAGCCCTGAGACAGAATCAACATTGGAATGGGAGAACGTCTGCACAATTTGTCTGCAAGCGTGTATGACATTTACTTGTCAGTGAGTGCGTGCCTATGTGTGGGTGGTTGTGTGTGCCTGTGTTTGGGTGTGTGTGTGTGTGTGTGTGTGTGTGTGTGTGTTTGTTTGGTTTTGTATGTGTGTGTTTGTGTGTGTACATGTGTGTGTTTGTGTGTTGGACTTAAATGTTTTGTGCGTTGCATCAGATGTTTTCAATCATGTTTAAACATTTTCCACTGCAAACTTTTGTATGCTTTAGCAACTGAGAAAGCCATCATCTCTACCAATATAATCACCGGGTAATAAAGTACGCAGAAATCACAAATAATTGTTCCTTTATTGCCTCTTAACCTGCATCTCAAAACATGTTTGGGGAAAGTTACACACCATGATTACAAATTAATTGAGATTGATTGAAGGTCATTTCTTTGCATTTATTATTACTCAGCTATTAAAAAATGTAAGCGACAAATGTTAATTTAAAATCCAATCAAATAAATAAAACTTCCACTCCGGCCTCCCAGTGAACATATATTTTTACGCAATGACTTAAACAGCTCAGTGGCTTTGAACCAATAATATCATAACATGTTTCCCTTTCCTACAGTTAATGAGCAACAATCACGGCACAGTCACTCATTCCTAGCACTTGATGACATCCAAGTGACACCCAAGGGAGGGGTCTAAGGTGTCCCATACAAAATGGAACGCAGCCCAAGAACACCCCCCACATATGAATCAAACCGTGGAAACACCTTCCTCTTCAGTTACCCCATCACAAGGGGAAGACACAAGCAAGTCTATGTGAGACTTTGACGGACTCTGAAGATGTTATGCATTTGTCAAGGACGGCACAGAAGTGTTTGTTGTCACAAAGATCCATATGAGAAGGTTACGACTGGCAGCAGACACAGAGCGCGGATGTTTAGGGGTGTGTTCGGATTAACGAGAGATCCGTCCAGAGCGACGGGCATGGTCTGCGTGGCGCGACACAGCTCCCTGCTGGGGAACACGCGGCTAAGTAATTGAAATGATTTACAAGTAAAACTGGATTAACAGACATCTTTTTTTTTTTTTTCATATAGTCGTTGATAAATCCAGATGAAATATGTGCTGTCCAGTAAGCCAAATCCACTCCAATCACCAACATCTGCCCCGGGTTAAGGCTGCATGTAGGACTACGTATCGCCGTGAACCACCCCAGAGTGGCGGCTTTGATCAGGATTTGGCGTGCCCTTGCCGGCCTGATCCTGTTTCCCCTCTACCATCTGCTTTACTTTCATTACACACTACTGGATGTTTTAAAGTACATTTGGGAAATTCCCCGCTACTCTGAAACGTGGACCCACACCTCCACACGAAAACACAAGGAGGATTGTTGAACGTGTTTGAAATGCATGCAGCCAGAGACATTAACCTTTCAATGACTTCTCTATGCAATCTGCTTTGAAGCCCTCTGGAAATGATCAGGCGAGCTCCTGCGCCCGGGGAACTCATTCCTCAGTCAAACAACCGTAATCCACCTCCGACGTAAACACAGCGTTCGCATGTTCGAAGGTCAGAGTTCCCATTGGAAGCTCCTTGGCGGTTTGTTGTGAGCAGAGTGTTTTTTGTGCAGTTGCTCGCCCCTCCACTGCACTCATTTTATGTTTAAGGATCCAAGTCATGTCATGCATTTTGATTGAGTTAGTGTATTCATTGTGCAGGATTGTTTGATTAAAGCTGCGCTCCCTCACTGGAACAAGAACAATAAACACTTGTCCTTTTCCTCTCTTGGAACTCAGCCCGCAAATTGCAAAATGTTCAATTTAGTTGTTCTGTTTCTCAAACCTCAAAAAACTGTATGCAACTCGTATAACAATGATAGGCACTTGGTGAGTATTTTTCTATAAACCGTTTTATTTACAGACGAATGAATGACAACAGCAAATCTACAGAGAAATGGGTCTTCTCTGCAAAAAGATTTGGCAAACACATTTTCAGAAAAATTGGGCAGACATACTTTGCTGGTGTGTGTGTGTGTGTGTGTGTGTGTGTGTGTGTGTGTGTGTGTGTGTGTGTGTGTGTGTGTGTGTGTGTGTGTGTGTGTGTGTGTGTGTGTGTGTGTGTGTGTGTGTGTGTGTGTGTGTGTGTGTGTGTGTGTGTGTGTGTGTGTGTGTGTGTGTGTGTGTGTGTGTGTGCGTGTGTGGTGTGTGTGTGCGTCAGATTATTTGTATTTTGTCGAAAGGCTTTAACAGAAAAACACCCTGAAGTAGTTAAGGTTTTACTTGTTAACCTTTCCTTCGGGTAAAAGGTTAAGACTGAATAAATGTGGACCACCAGGCACAACCAAAATGTACATGCAACAACGACTAATAACGAATGCTCTTTATATTACTGTGACTAGCTTCTGAGATGCTTTTGTTAAAATCCATGCATCAATTCTACATCCTACGTAGCACGTGTGAATTTAACATTGCGCATTCATTTCTGAGGGAAAGTTTCCTGGTATATGTTCTGACCTACAGTTCCCACACACTCATCCATCATATACAGTTGAAGTTATTGGGAAAATGAAGCAATTGTGAACAGCTGTCGGGTTGAGTTGTGGAGCCCACAGCGTCCGACGGGCCCAACCAGCCTAATAGGCAGAGGGAGCAGGATTGCGACCAGAAGACCGGTGCTCTCCTTTTCGATTCTAAAGGAATGATTTGTTCGAAAGTTTAGAGCAAACCACAGAAGGAACGGTGGCACAGTGTTACCTTCCGATACTGCAGCACTGTAAAACGTGAGTTCGAGTTAACCTTGTGCCTACATTGTGCCAAGCGAACCCGTATTTTCAGTCGCCCTGCCTGGCTAAAGGAAGGCTATCCGATGAGTTCTCTCTTTGCTCTACGCGGTGACACTAATTCAATAGAGATGAGAGCAGCGCTGGGCCCGCGCATTAATCAGTCGCCTGGCGCCCGTTGCCTAGGTAGCAGCGGCAGCAGACGAGCCCCGCCTGTCCGCTGCCTCCGTCGCGCAAGGTTATTCACGGCGCGGCGCGGGTCTCCACTGCCTTCTAAACTCCATGTTTATCTTGTCTCCGGTCTCCCGAGCTCACGAGCTGTGGCGGGGCCGGGTGGCTGCGGCAGCGCGCCTCTCCCAGGGATATTAACAAGATGGAAACAAGCAGAGTCAACCCCCGGTGACACATCCGTCCCGCACGCCGGCACCGCGGCAGATGGATGGGAATCGGCACATCATATTGGTGCCACCAGCGTGGCACCCATGGGGCGAGCCAGAGGACGGCCCGACTCGGTATGAAGGATGGTCATCTAGTGGTGGAACAAGGACAACCAGCCCGCCTGTGCCAAACCGCAGAAGCTCTGCGTAGCCTTCTGTGCTTGCTGCATTATTTGATGCCTGTGGATAGGTGGCTTACAAAACATACACACATACGCACACGTGCACGCACGCACACGCAAAAACGCAAGCAATTACACACAAGCAATCACACACACATACATAGACACAGACACCCGTTTTGCAAGCGATCAAACACACACCTCAACACATACACGCACACACACACACACAGACACACACAAGAACACACACACACACACACACACACACAAACACACACAGACACAAACACACACATGCACACACAAACACCATGGTAATGTTAAATTGCAAATGGATCTGTAATGTTCTATGAAGCACTTTAAGCAACAATTCTGTATGAAGGTAGTGAATATATAAGTTTTTCTTCATGCTAATCAAACATTAAACAAAGCGTTAGAAGGGAGAGGAGATTGACGACCTTCAAACGGCAGACGTCTTTATCATCCCAAGTTGACGTCATCGAATCACATTTGGTGAAAATGGGTTTTTCGCTCGCCCCGTTTGCTTATTGCTTTGGCTATTTATCAAAATTAGAATGCACAAACAGAATGAACATTTAATATGCAAAGGAGGCAAAACGGAGGTGCTTGACTACAAATGAGCCACTATCAGTGTGTAATTGCCAGAGTAGACCTCAAGCCCCTACACTTACTGCAATTATCAATTGAAAAAACAACAACACAAAAGTGTATTTTTTTCGACGTAAATGCATATCCATTTATCAGTCCTGAGACACAAGGCGATTCGGCACAGATCTGTGTAACCTCATTTGATGGTTAATTTGTGCCTGCTCAGCCAGGTTTGTGTTTATGTGTGTTTGTTGACAGTTACACCTCATCATAGAGGAACATGCTGCTATACGGGAAGACTGAGACCAGAGAGAAGGGCGCCGTCTATTTAAAGATCACATCCTGGACCATACGATGTCTGGGTAACACGTACAAAAAGGGTAGATTAATGAACCATTCATTAACAGTTGTTCATGACATAATAAGTGTTGTTGTATAGCAGCGGGTTTAGTGTTAGGCTTGTCTTTTATTTGTTTCATCGGGGTTAGGGTTGGATTAGTGAGGATGTTTTAGGGTTGTGTAAGGGTTGGGGTCGGGTTTGGTTAGGGTTGGGTTACTCTAATGTGCCCTTATTTTAAAGTGTTACCAATGTCTAAATAACTACACATCTTTGAAAAAAAGGCTAAATATAATAACTTCTTCAGCCATGACTGGTCTTTAGAACCATGCAAGCAGGAGAAGCCAAGCCTTGACTAGTCCGTCATCTCCTCTCGCCCTCTTCTGTGGCTCGCCTTTGTCTGAACGGACATGTGTGCCAGCATCACGGCTGGGAGCGGAAGACACGGTAATTGCAACATGTCTGCAGCAGGAGTGCCTAATGAGGTCCGCTTTGCCTGCAACACGCCTCCTACCGAGCCCATTGAACACGTTTCCTCACTCTAAAGTTTTCTTAACTCACTGCCTAGTTATCCAACATTGGTCTTCACCTGCAGGCTGGACAAATGTGATAGGTCTACGATGGTGCAAACAACAGCTCTCTGTCCTCTTTGTTCTTTGTGGTCGGAGAATAAGAACAACACATATATTCAGCTAGCTTACTTGCACCTAACTTAGTATCTTATGAATGATTAATGTGTCTTTCTGGCAAATAGCCGTTATCAGCAGGGATAAACTACCCAAGTTGACGTCAAAACAATATTGGATGAGAGTGACAACGTGGAGGCTTCGAGCATGCACCTCGTTATCACACGTACACCGCCTAGGAACAGAAACAATTAGCTTGCTGCTTCTCCAGATCAGTCTGCCTGAGAGACACGTCGGTTTGTTTATCCTCCCGGATGTGCTACCCGGCGTGCCTACGCGTGTACTTGGTTTCTCGTCTGTGTGCCACCGTCTCTGAAAGCATCCCTCCCTCCGCCGTAAATCTGTGAGTCCAAAAGCCCCTAAGCAGGAGTAAAGTTCTGAGTTCAAAGCGTTGCCGTTTAAAGTGTATCACACCAACTTACAGCTGGCTTTGGAGATAAAACATGTGGGATGCCGGGGAATTGGCTCTGCTCTCCACAGTGGCAGTGGCTTGTTTTCCTCTGGTTGCCCCTAAGCCACGGACCGGTCTGTGACCCGTAACGGAGCGCGGACCTACCCTCGCCGCCCTAGAGGTAGGTCACCTCGCTGGTTCATCAGGGTGGTGTGGGACACTGGGTGGGGGGTTCAAAGACGGACGTAGGGCAGGGCGCTGACGGGGGAGTCCAACCTGACAGACCAGAGGGACCACATGCTTGGAGCCTGGCATTGCATTGTGCATTTGTAGGAGCATTTAGCAGAAGCTTTCATCCAAAGCGACTTAAAAAGGTTCATTAACATATTCACACAACAATGGCAAAGTCAACCATGCAAGGTGACAGCCAGCTTGTCGAGAGGAGTTAGGCAAGGCAAGGCAAGGCAACTTTATTTATATAGCACTTTTCATACACAAGGCAGACTCAAAGTGCTTCACATATAAACATTGTCATACAATAAAATAAAATAAAAGATAAGTAAAAGAAAACATATGCAAAGAAATTAGTAAAATAGAAAATGCAATGTATCTTTCTGGTAAAAATAGAAAATAAAGGAGAAGTTAAAAAGGCATGTTAGTAAGGTGTTTTAAGTTGAGGTGCGACGTCTTGCTCAGGGACATCTCGACACTCAGAGAGGGGGGGGGGAGGAGCCGGGGATTGAACTAGCAACCTTCCGTTTGAAAGTCAACCCACCCTACCCCCTTTGCTAAGCTAACCCTTTGGTATGTAATGGACAAATGAGTCTCCGGACGTCTGAAACGTTATAGGCATATATACGTCTCATGGCTCAGCTTGCAGCGCTCGATTTAACTCGGTTGCGTTAATTTAGCCTACATATATGAAGTAGGTCTTTCCCCCGTTCTCAATCAGACTTGTCATTCTGATCAGAGCACTCCCTTCCCGCTAATATTAACACAATCAGTATTGGGTAGAATTATGAAGACTATTTTCAAATTAAATTAGACTCGCGTTAATTAAAAGCGCCAGCAGCGTAATTTAGCAGCGATGACGCGGGTGGAAATCTGAGGAGCTTCGATAATCATATTTCATAGCCCACAGTTCATTTGTTTTTCACTGCTAATTGTGAAGTCCTTTAAAACAAGGGCAGACTTTTCCTATTAAATCCAAAGCATAGGCCAACATGCAGCCAAGTAATGATAACCTTTCTCAGTTGGGGGAAGGGGGGCTAATATATTCATATTTCATAGGTAAAGGTAAAAGGCAAGGGACAAGACACTAAGGGCAGACTGAACGTCTGGTGTGCGCCTCAAATTATTTAGGCTTGAAGGGAGAAGTTTGCCACAGAAATAGTTTCTGTCCCCTTGTCAAACAAGGGCAATGCATTGTTGTTTTCATCAAACAATGCATTGTAATAATGAATTGTCTTGCGGCAGCATATTGTTTATATGGGGTCCTTTGAGTCTTACACTTTGGTCACAGTGTACGCCAGGCTTATAATTTTCTTTTCTTCAATATATTTTTTTTCAATAAGCCCTGACAGACAAATATGGTCAGTCTCTTGCTCAGGTTGTTTTGTGCCATTTGGGTATACTCAAAGTAAATGGCGTTAAACTTCAGTCTTGCACAACGACTTTATTAAAAGAGAGTTGCATCTCCCCCTACTGTTTACATTGTATGACTGCAGTAAACAGAAGGTTTATATGAGTGCGCTTGTGTGTGTAAGTGAGACAGATCCTGACTTCAATGGACAGAGATTAAAATTACATTTTGTATTTCATCACTTTGAGTCAGGTTATGGGGTCCAGTTTTCCTTTCTTATAATACATCTTCTTCATCAATATGATTCAATATAATCAAGACTGCTTAATAGGAGCAAAGCAATAGCTCTAGCTTTATCCATTATAATAACTAGTAAATATTTACAAGTAATATAATTACTAGCAATTATGTACTAGTAATATAAAACAACTCTGCAAGCCTTCTGCTAGCGTTGGTCCTCACATCCTTATCGGTTAAACCACTGGTCAGCTGACGTCTTCTCAAGAAAACCGTCCCAGTCACGTGAATCTACCACGTGACTCTGTCATCCCTTTGTGTTTATGAATATATCATTTGAATAATCAGCATATCATAAAACCTGCGTGTTCTTGTGATACATTAGCTGAAATAATAAGCTTAGCTCTGAAATCTCAAGCATAATATAATGGATGATGCAAATATACACATTTGGTCACACCTTTATAGGGGACATATTATACCAGCAGGTGTGAGTGTGATAACCGTTACAAGCTGTCACCTTTGAACAAGGAGCGTGGTAACACTCAGGCCTTCTCCCCCTGTTTTCAGTAGGTTAGCATCAGCTGTCCTCACCAACCCACCCCCCCACTGGTGGTGTTCTTCTGCGGTACCTCGCAGAAGAGACCCCCCAGAGAGAGGGTCCTCCCCTCCTCCTCGGGGGGGTCCCACACCCTGAGAACTGCGAGGAACCTCGCAGTTCTCAGGGTGCCTCGCAGTTCTCAGGCCCCCCCCCCCCGGGTTCGGACGTGACCTCCGCCCTGCAACCCTCGAGCAACTCGGGAGGACCCGTCTTCAGCCAGGTTCTGTACGAAATGAAAAAGATCGGCTGAAGATGATAGACCCTATGTTTTTTATCGTCAATCAAAAAGATCCTCCGAAGACTTCTTATACGTCTTAAAAAAAACCTTAATAGGGAGCAGAGAGAACAGGGACGTTTTTTGCGTTATTTACGTTACAAAATCGTGCTCTGTTCCGATCTTTCCCTTACGAACTCTCGAATTGAACCTACAGCGCCTTAAATAATGACATATTATACATCCAGGTGTTACCGTGATTAGCCGTTACAAGCAGTTTTGAAAATCTGCCTCTTCTGACATCACAAGAGAGGGGATGTCAAACTAAATGTGTGCTGGATAGATCGGTCTACCAGCCTACCCAGTGGACTGCGGCAAAAGTCGCTCATCTCTCCATCAGACATCTAGGTGAACGGCTTGTAACGGGAAATCACACTCACACCTGGTGGTATAATATGTCTTCTTTAAAACGATTTAATGCACTTAGTTGTAGAATCCTGATTTTGCTGAAGAATATTTATTGACTGTTTGACTATTATAATTACTTTTGTTATTTTTTCATAACTTCGGCTATGTCGACATTTGGCACATTTTAATTCCCACTCACCCTGTTAATCTATATTGATCTTCCAAATGACTCATCTATTACATCCAACATTGGGGAGATGAAGTCAACAGTTAATAATTTGAATTGCAAGTGAAATGTAAGTAAATAAAAAATAAGTGTCTAAAAATATATTTGAGGTTGAAAATAGCTTTATTCAAACCATTTTTCTTTGGGCTGTCTGCCAAAGCAGAAGGTAGAACTTAAAATCCGGTATCAGGATTATTATAATTCTTTGGAAACGTAGTTCTTCTCGCTCTTGACTGTGACTTCTACCACTCTACCAGACATTACATGTGGTCCACGTCTGTCTTCTGCCTGGCAAGCCCACCTACTGGCTGGGGAAGGACACCCTGAGGGTGTCCGCCGGCTGTGCCAGGGGCTGGGGGCCGCCGGTGGTCCTCTTGCAGGGCAGGGAGCAGAAATCTGCACCGACACGGACCAGCTCTTCAGACAGGTGGGAGGCTTCCCGTCTGGCGCCTAACCTCCAACCCCCAGCGCTTTGCTGCCTCAGCGAGGTCTCTCCGTCGGGGGAATAGATCTCATACTTCATGCATGGAGGAGTGAAAGATTTAATTATTCTAAATCGGTCCTCGCCAAAAGGAGAACGTGTCAGTGGCCAGGCTGATTATCAGCTACACTTTATCTTTGTCTTTCTTTGTGCAGAGCAAGGATGTGATATTGAGCTTGCCCAAAATGTTCTGGCCATATGGGGGAAAAATACACATCTTAATCAGTATATTGCATAATATTTCATGCAATCAATTGTGATTGATTGATTGTTTAATCAAAGGCTGTGGAATCAGTGTACTTCAATACCTCTCCTTCTCGCTGTATGAGTAATTGTCCAATGGGACGTCTTGGAGTCACCGAGGCTGATTTCTTTGGAGCTGCTGCGGTGATAAACAGGAGAATCCGGCCTCTTCTTCCCAAACCTGCCTGAGAGCTATGCCACCGAGATGGGAGAGTAAGCCGTGGTTTTCATAATGTGAAGACGCTATCTTCAGCAGTCGTCACTGACTCGCTTGCTTTGGGTCCGTTTCAAAATGTCTACAACACGTTCAATACATTGAGCAAATGAAAAGTTAAATGCAGCACAAAATTGTGTCTGGATAGAATACACCAACTTTAAAACAATTGAAAAGAGTCATCTTTGAAATCTTCATCAAATTTTATGAGTTACTCAAAAAATGTCCCTATTTTTGATCCAAGAAATGATGTCTGCCTTAGCTAACCAGGCTATATCTCTGTGTTGACAGGCCTATCCCATGGAGCACTGCAAAGAGAAATATGCTGTTGGTGATGTCATGTACGTCTAGGGAAGTCATCACTTCTGCTCTGGTCCACTTTGTGTTGGCTGACATTTTCCCCAGGATTTGAACTTTAAAGTTTAAGGTTCTGCCAGCCATTAAACTTGCTGTGTCTCTGTAGGGCTGTTTCTAAAGGTGAAATCCACCCATCCCTACTTCAGTTCATAGCTGGTGTTGGTGTTGAAATGGTGGTGTGGTCGAAATGTAATAGTTCCATATATACACAAACACTGAATTCATATCATAACTACAATTATGAGTGGGTTGGAAGGCTGATTAATTCTGTACATTAGTGATCTCAGTCATCTCCCATTATTTAACTACCGGTATCTTCGTTTAACAAACATCTAAGAGGGGCAGAGACAGTATCTTAAAAGCCTGGCGGCACTACTTTAACGACACATGACATAGAAGTCCATTTAATTTCTTTAAAGGTGGTCATTAAAATAAATTGTTCTTGCAGTAATATACTCCTTGATTTTATTTAATTAATGTTATGACGTCTCGTTAAAGCATAAGGAGCTAGTTCAAGCCAATGGTTTCTGGATATTAAAGGCACATGGCTGTTTCTTTTGCTTTTCTTTTTCTTCTGCTGACGACCTGCGTTTCTTTTCATTTTATCTTCACAAAACTAACAGAAAAAATAATGACATTTCAATGTCATTTGATATTTAGTTAAGTCAAATACCTTAGTACTTGACTTATTGAGTTGTGCAATGTTTTCTGGGAAATAAATCAAGCATTAACCTTGGTGCTTTCTTGGAAATATAAATATTGAAACCTAAGATGTACAGAGATAATAAAAAGATCAAAGATCATGATCTGATTGCTATGAAGACGGGTAACACTCTGTGAGTGAAATAACTCTGCTTTCTAAGTACTAAGGCCCAACCGACTGCATCTTAGTGGCCGATACTGGTATTAGTGAGTAAAAAAACTGCCGATATCGATATATCGGTTGATATTGGATGTATATTGTGGTATTCTGGGGTTGTAGCAGCTCTTTGGGATTTGCTAATCACCCTTAAGCAATGATTCAGCCAGGCATCATCACATTTAAATCATGAACTAAAGGAACAAATTAAACTGTATGTTACTATCCGTCACACAGAACCCCGAGGTGTTGACATAGATTTGCTCAGATAAAGTTTTCACAATGCATTCTCGGTAAGCATACACGCGGATACCGCTATATATCTGTGTTAGGGCGAGAATATTGGCCGATAAAATCGGACAAAACAAATATACTCGGTCGGGCTCCGATAAATACTCCATCGCGACCTTTCCAGATTGCAGACACTCTGACCAGCCTGGATTCCGCCGTCCCGCTCACGTTGGTATGTGACCTTCTGGTGGGGAACATTGACCTTGGAGAGCAGTGCTGGGAAGCTTCTCAGTTCGAAGGCAATAACTGCTGCCACACATGGCCCCAATTATTCATTCATAAGATTATTCATTAATGTAATCGTGCTTTGTTGAGACGGCTTCTGGGGGACTTTTACTATGCATACAGAATTGTGGGTGATTACCTTCATTTTTGGAAACAAATTTGATTAGACTAATGGTTTTGCAGGGCTTTGTGAGTTCATATAAATGGCAGGATATCCTTGCCAATAGCTGGAATTATTTCCTTAGAAATGTGCGATTACATATTTTTCACATAAAACAACATACGCTTCAGAAGCTGTCACGTATGCACGTATGCTGGGTGCTAACTGTGTCACCTTTTTCTCCGCCAGCTTTGAAGTAATCAACGCCATACTGCATCCAGTTCATTCGTGGAATGGTGAGTCAGCATTTTTTTTAAACACGGGTGTGTTTTTAAAATTGCCCATTCATTGTTTATATGAGGAAAATACATAGAGCCCCCAGGCTATTATCTGTCACTTTTATTATATCCTCCAATTAATTATATCTTCAATCTTTGTTTTTGTATTTAAGCATCTAAAGTCCGATTTGACCTGTTCGCAATTTCCAGAGCTTCCCAAAGGGGAATTGGTGTGTGTGTATGTGCATGTTGTGTGTGTTTGTGCTTGGGCCTGTGTGCAGTGAAGAGCAGTGTGTGTTTTCCTAACCCCCCCCCACCTCTCAGACAGCTGTAATGGGCTCCGTGCCAGCCTCTCTGTCCTCAGCATTAGGCTTTGGGCTCTCCAGATCAATTGAAATTTTCTGAAATAAGGAGGAATGCTTCTCAGGCACACCGCTGCTGGCCAGAAATCACTTGATTAGAACTCTCCTTGCTCATCTCCAACAGCAGTCTTTAATGGGACATTGTGTGTGTGTCTAGATCAAGCCGGCTTACATTGGCATCCCTGCTGGTCACCGGGAGTACAGGTTCTCATTTGTAATTCTCTGTGCCTTGAATGTGTGTGATCACAAAGAAAACAAAGGGGACACACTTGCCTCTTGTAACAGGCCATAAGGGAATGGGAAAATATGTCTGCGAGAAGTGACGTTTATATATAATAATAGTGGTTATTGTTATCATGGGCAAATGTTGTTCTTGTCAGGTTCAGGTTGACTTCAGTTTTCATACCAAAACACCATCAAACATATTCAATAGAGAGATTGACTTGGTGTATCAAGCTGATGGGATTATTTTAAACATAGAGACATAACATATCTACTTTAAGTATTCTATCCGCCTTCAAATCTCCACCTGAAGAAGCTGAGTGGAGCTAGGTGGATGTTTTGTGACATCCAGCTGGTCAGGGTACATTTACCTTACATTCAAGAATATACAAACACAGCAATTCCTGTTTACACCACCAACACCGCAAGACAAGCAACTTGGAACACATTCGGTTCACAGATTCAAAGAAAACCCAACGCGAGGAAAAAGATAATAGTTCTGAACACATACTGTTTCGTTTCTGCTTTTTGCCCGACATTTGTACCGTATCTGTATATTCAGAAATGCCTCATCTGAATTCCCTCACAGTCCACGCGGGAGGAAAGAGTTCATGATATTTAGCAGGCAAGGAAGCGGGAAAATAGCGATGCTTTTTAAACCCGGGAACACAGGGCTTAGGACGCCAGAGACTTGAGGGAACGGGTGATTCTGGTTCCCTGTTTCACTTTGACAGAGAGAACATTCCTATCCCCCTGATTCTAGATCTGTGGGATAAAAGTGCTTGAGCCCTACAAAGCAGAGGTCTGTTACCCAGACCACACATTGTGGGGAATCCATGGAAGGCAGAGAGCAGATGGGTACTCTTTCACTTGAATACAACCCCAGCATAATAAGTTTTGATGTGTGTGTATGTGTGTGTATTCGTTTGTGTGTGTGTATTTGTTTGTGTGTGTGTGTGTGTGTGTGTGTGTGTGTGGTGGTGTGTGTGTGTGTGTGTTGTTGGTGTGTCGTGTGTGTGTGTGCGGTGCATGTGTGCTGTGTGGTGTTAGTGTGTGGTGTTGTGTGTGTCGTGCGCGCAGTGGTGGCGTGTGTGGTGGTGCGTGGCGTGCGTGGTGTGTGTGTCGTGTGTGATGTCGTTGTGTCCTTGTGTGTATCTTTGTCTGTGTGTCTTGTTTACCTTTGTGCCTACTATAACAATGTGGTATGTTGTCCACTGCTCTCCCATCTTTAAACACCAGTTTCCAATTTGAATCATATTCATTCTCTCTGGTTTTTGGGCCAGTGTGTTGAAGTTCTTATAGTCATGCTTCCCTGAAATCTGCGGTGCTTGTGCTGATGCAGTCTCATCCGACTCTCAGATCAGATACGGAGAGAGCTTGCACCTTCTTGTATCAGTAGGTATGGCTGAACAGGCTCACAGAGAAACCACAAGAGTGCCCTTGCTTTGCTTTTCTTTTTTTCAAAGGTTGTTATCATCTTAGCGAATAACCAAGATCGTATAGATAACTTCAATTCTATTGGGATTTCTGGAATAAATTTCAAACTTATCCTAAGTTGACAGTGATACCAATTTAATATGTGGTTATAGAAAAATGTTAATCGGTGAATGGTGTTGTTTTATAAACCATTCATCAGCACTAACATAATATTCCTGCTCACATAGTAAAAATACAACAAGACATAATATACGCACTATCTTTTGTTTCTACCTAAGTGTAAGAACATAAAAACAGGTGTGCCTCTTATGAGTGCTTGAACGTTTTGGGTTACATCTGTCATGGTTGAATGCTCTCTATTGTCAGTTGCTACATCAATGGTATGTTAAAACCAAACCATCATAGCTCTTAGCCTAAGAACTGTGGTTCACTCCAGCTGCTGCGACACATGCGTCCTGCTGACCTCTGATTGTTTCTGCAGCCGCGTGACCAGACTGACATGAGCTGGAGATCACGTGCTATCACCGGCAGATCTCAAGTGAAGCCCACAATATGGTGGGAACCCCATTTAGAGTTGAAGCCTATGAGTTCCCTTCCATTTTTAGACAGCATACAAAAGATTTGGGTGGGCAACATCCATATTCATTAATATCATGCCGTTTGTTTACACATTATTTTGTCCCCAACATAAGGGTTCATCTATACCGGCATATCTATAACAGGTATCAGACCTAGAGGAGTGGTGTGACCTGACAACTAGCTGTATTTGCTTCTTCTCTCTATGTGAGTCTGGGATTCTGAGGTTTCTGGTTTCATCTCGTAAAGGTCATCACTTCTCAGTTGATCCAGTCGCTTTGCAGCGAACTGTGCCACTGAATGCAAGTATGTTGTTTCTGCATAAGTATTTTTAGTATGGAGTATATTTTAATGCATAATTCGTCCAATGACTGCAATTCCGTGACAGCCCTGGGCACTCCAGGGATATTTAATAAGGGATTTTTTTAGTTGATTTTACATTCAAAACCACCTTAAAAGAGCATCACATTAGCGCTGATTGGGGAAGTTTTAAATTGGCGCTTAGAACCCAGCGCTTTCTAGCCATGGCGGGTTCACGACTTTTCTCAACATCCACATTTAATTCTTCAAACAAAACAAAGCTCTTTGCCATGCTTGGTTTTTTGAACCTCTGTCTTAAAACGAAAATCTCAGTCAGAAAGAGAACGAAATGGAGAGGTGAGTAGCCACAGCCACCTGACGAAAAACAAAACTGAACTGACTTATAATTGAATTACATCAAATAATGATGAACAAATATTGGCTTTGTTGTCCACACATTATCATTGAACATTCCCGCACTGAATTTATATAATTGCATTTATTGATTGAGTCTCCTCAGCTGCATGCCCTACTTCAGGTAAAGAGG
>OLKM01005031.1:0-18809 GCA_900291075.1 Melanogrammus aeglefinus | reverse complement strand
CTATTGGTATTTATTGATTTATTTGTTATTGATAATGGTTGAATTTAATAGTTGGCAGATATATTCAACTGTGAATATTTACGGGAGTGGTTTGGCGCCCTAGCGCCCTCTTATTGACCCACCGCCACTGCTTAGTAAACCATAGCAACGCGGTAAACAAATCTTGCCGAAGCCCAATTTCCAGGTCTTTACTTGAAGGCATTTAATGGTCAAAATATTTATTAATAAATATTCTGAATATATTTGAATATTAAATAAACAAACTAAACTCGAATATGATTTTTGGCAAAGTCGAAAGCCTAGTCTACATATTAGCTGGGCGATATAGCGTTTGTCTTGAGATGGTTGGTCGTAGAGGACAAAGAAGGAAAGAGGAGGATTAAGGACCACCTTGTACATTATGTGACATTTTTGACCGTCTATAATGTCGTTTATAGGGTTACCCTCCATGCCAAGTAAAAAAAATAAACTATTTTCATCTTGTGGTTTCATGACTCGATTGTTAATTTCTGTTTAATTATACTCATAATTTGTTGTCGTTTTTTGTTTTTATTTGGGCAAGTAAACGTGACATTCAGCAAGTCCAAACATGACCATGCACTGCCCTTTGGGCAAGTGCTTTTTGAAACCTTCAGTGTCAACCTGGTAGCTCATTAACCCATGAAACTTCAGCTAAATGGTGTCTTTCTCTGTTCATACAATGTAAATAACATGCACACATACTCTTTTTACACACATATTCCCGTTTTCCTTTACTATCATTAGAAAAATACACTGTGACTTTATGTTCGAGCTCGGTAGCTAACCCACCATATTCTGTCCTGGATAACACGTGAGCTGTAGTATTGTAGAACAGATAGCTAAACTTGAGACTCGTAGGCTTGATTCCAGTTGAGACTGTTACTGAAATCTCGAGACTTCTCTTATTTTGTAAAACTGCCAACACAATGAAATATAACAGTGTTACAATTGAAATTAAATATATGCCAACCAACACTGGTCACACTTCTTTTCCTTTTCAGGCTACAGATCTGGTCTAATCAGATCAACACAATATTAAACTATGCAAAACACATTTTTTTACAGCACAGTATCTCCCACAGGTAAATACACACCATAACACAGTAATGGAGTGATTCACACATAAACGTGAAATACAAATGAATGAGGCTTGACAATGGACCGGTTTTGCTAGCTACAGCTATGAAACACTGTAGCCTTAGCATACATCCTGTTTAGCATTGCATCGTAAGCATTGTTTTACCACTAAAAGGATAAAAAGGATTTTTCAACTTCAATGCACCTTTAACACTTAAACTTTAACTTAAATGAGCTACGATCAGCCGGTACTTACTGAGGATCTACTCCAAGGTTCAGGACAAACAACACTGCGGTGCACACAGTCTGTGTGTGTTATGCAGGTCACTTCTCTAGACAGATCTTTTTCGGTGTAAAACTCTGACACGCCACCAGGGGGCCAATGACATTACTCAAACGCTGACAGGAGTCAGAACACTCCCCGCTTGGTATCAATGTGTTATAGGCCTACCACTATTTACTCTTTCTTCTGTGACATAAGCAAAACAACATCACTAATGGGCCTAAGATATTCTTTAAGAACCCCCTGATAAAGAGTCTTTACCATGACCTTACGGACCTTGGAGTCTGAGCTGGCAATGGCCTTACTTATCCGACCAAGAGGCCACTCGTTACGTTTTGCTTGAACGTCCTTTATCAAAACAATGTCACCCTCCTGGATGTCAGGCTTCTCCGTGGTCCACTTCCTTTGTGGCTGAAGAGTTGCCAGGTACTCCAATCTCCACCTTTTCCAGAAGGAGTCTGCCAAACTCTGAACCTGGCGCCACTGTACCTTGCATAGATGGTCCAGTTTGAAGTCTCCCAGGGGTGCAGGAGTAACACTCGGCTTTTGGGTGAGCAGAGTGGCAGGTGAGAGCATTTCAGGTATCTCGACATCGTACGAGATGGGAACCAGAGGCCGAGCATTCATGATGGCCATAACCTCGGCCATCAAGGTTGATAGGACTTCATGAGTCAGTCTCGTAGGTCCATCCTTCACTAGCAGTCCATCCAGGATGCGTCTTGCCGCTCCTATTAGTCTCTCCCAAGCTCCTCCCATGTGCGAGGAATGGGGAGCATTAAAGGTCCATGTGCAGCCCTGGTCTTGCAGATAGTTATTGATCTCAGGGTCGTCTGTGTTAACCTGAAGCTCTCTGCATGCACCGATGAAATTCGTGCCTCTGTCCGACCTCAGGTGTTTCACAGGTCCACGTATGGATAGAAATGCGCCTCAAGGAGTTGATGAAGCTCGAGGTTGACATCGATTCAATAACTTCCAGGTGGATGCTCCTTGTACTTAGGCAAGCGAAAAATGACCGCCCATCTCTTTGCTGTCGGCAGCTCCAACCTCGTGTCGCCGAGTGGTGACACTCCACGGGCGAAAACGTCAAGCCCTACGTGAGTAAACGGCCGGGTCCCTTGTCACACTTGTCAGCCCGGCAGATCAGACATCATTTTGAACTTCTCTCTTGCCTCTCAACTTCTTTCAGATGACACATTTGAATATGATGCTAGAGATGAGTCTCCTCCTCCTACTATCCAGACACCAGCGGTGCGCAATGCACCCTCTGTCAAGTTGGCGACCCTTGGTGGGCTACTTTTATCATGATAGTGTCGGACCAGGAGAGTGGTCACATGATGGCCAGCTGGTAGAATGAGTGGGATGTTTCTCTTGGTCTTTCCAAATTCTGCCCTGCGTATCCGACCTCCAACCTCTAAGCAAGCCGCTGTTGTCGATGAAGGGATCGAGCTTGGCAAGGGTAACCTTGGCAAGTGAATCTTGATGGCCCTGAGTTAGACAATTTTAGCACCTCCTTGTACACATCCTCCTGCACTGCTTTTGAAGATGTGCACCTTTGCTTGAGAGCGTTCTGTGGTGAGTGGTTGGCCACATTGATGCCTATCCTTACAACTATCAGTCTTTGTCTCTCCGGAGAATGACTTGGCTACGTGAACAAGAGACTTGCCATGCCTCTTACTAGAGTCTTCCAAACCGAGAAGCGTTCAAATCTTGTAGCTCCAAGAGACTGCTCTGTGACCTTGGTTGCGAGACAGGTAACTTGGGGCCGTATGTCTTTATCTGAATCTGGTTGCACAAGCTTTGAATGATTCGCTTCGTCTTCCTGACTTGGACTTAGCTGACTGAGGAAAGGGAGGGCCACAAGCAACCAACCTGGATGAGCCCAGGGTGAGCCGCTGGAACTGACCTGGTTCCATGGTCTGCAGGGTTTTTTCATTAGTCAAACACGTACTGCCACTGTTTTGGTTCGGTGGGAGCTCCGAATGCGAGCTACTCGGTTAGCTACATAGGTGTAGAACCTCCGTGAACTGTTGTAGATGTAGCCCAGCACAATGCGACTGTCTGTGAAAAACCTAACTGCTTGCAACTCTATATCTATTTCAGATTGGATCACTTCTGCCAGCTCGAACGCCAAGACTGCTGCGCACAAACTCCAGGCGTGGTATGTATGTGTGCATGGGTAAGGAGCAAGCTCTTTGATTTTCCCATTACAAACCCTACATGCCATTTTCCTTCAAAAGTCCAAGGCACACAGGTAAGCTACAGCAGCTATCGCCAACGTCGAAGCATCAGCAAACACACATAATTCTATCTATCCATTTTACAACATGACATAGAGACTGGAATGTATGCTCTCTGAATGCAAACCTGTTTCAAGCTCGGTTAAAGAGTCAGTCCATGCTTTCCACTGCGTCTCTTTCTCCAGCGGAAGAGGTGTGTCCCACCCTTATGCTGCTATATGAGGAAACATCTCTCACCAATGGCTTTGCCTTTGGACCGTTGATGGGGGAAGCGAATCCAAGGGGATCATAAAGACTATTTACAGTGGACAGCATGCCTCTCCCGAGTGAATGGTTATAACGTCTCTCTTGACACTCTGAAAAGTGAAAACTGTCAGTCTGGAGTTTCCCAGCTTAAACCCAAACTCCTCTGGAGGGGCAAGGGGTCTGCTCCTAAATCTAGATCTTTGAAGTCAGATGATCGTTCTTCCACAGGAAAAGCCTCCATGACCTTTGCGCTATTTGAAGCTTATCTTGTGAAGTCTTAAGTTGGGAATCAGCCAGTAGGCTCTTTGGTTCGCTGCAGGAGATTGATAGCTTCATTCTCTCCTTGGCCACTGAGGCTAGTCCATCATCGACATAGAAATTTCTGAAAACAAAATGCCTTGCATCTGTGCCATGTTCGGTCTCTCCATGTTCTGCAGCTTTCCTCATCCCATATGTTGCTACAGCTGGGGACGGGCCTGTTTCCCGAAAACATGTTACAGTCATCCAGTAGTCAATGATCTCCTTGTCTGGATTATTATCGTTGTACCACAGAACCGAAGGAAATGGCGGTGATCCTCTCTGACCTTGAACCCATAGAACATCTGTTCTACATCAGCTGTAACAGCTATTTGTTCTCTCCTGAACCTTAGTAGAACACCAATTAGTGTGTTGTTGAGGTTGGGTCCACTGAGAAGTGCATCATTCAACGACGTTCCCTTGTACTCAGCACTGGAGTCAAAAACAACTCTTATTTTTTCCAGGCTTCTGGGGGGTGGTATTACTCCCAAAAAGTCGGCCAAATAGCAACACTCCTGCCCTGGTTGTAGTTGAGGAGCTGGTTCTGCCTGGTGATTGTCAATGACCTTCTGCATAAAATCAAAGAAGTGCTCTTTCATGTCAGGTCTCCTTCTGAATGAACGCTGGAGAGAGAGGAGTCTCTGGGAGGCCTGTTCTCTGTTATTCGGAAGGGGCTTACGAGGGGAACGAAAAGGTAGCGGCGCCACCCAGTGGTTTTCGTCGTCTATGTACACGTTATTGTCCATAATGCTGAGAAAATCCTTGTCATCAACTGACATGGCTAGTTTGTCATCCTCAGGTGTTTTCTGAAACACATTTTCCCCCCAGACCATCTTTTACATGGTCTCCTGAAAGATCTCTTCAGTGTGAGATGGTGTTTGAAGACTGCGCTGGGTCGGACCTTTAAACCTCTCTTTTATATGGATGTTGTTAGTGCATGGCTTGAGGAAAGAGGAAGCGTCCATTTTGAAGGACATGAGTCTTGTAAAGCGTTGACTTCTTCTGTCTTGTGAGCGCCACCTAAAGCATAACTCCCCAACTATGACCCAGCCAAGGTCAAGGCGCTGGGCATACGGTGAGTTATGAGGCCCGTTACGCTGCTCACGTACTTTATGCAAGCTCAAAATGTCTCTCCCTAACAGAAGCAGGATGGGAGCACTGGCGTCAAGCGGAGGGATCTTATCAGCCACCGGTCGGAGGTGAGGAAAATATTGGGTGCACTCAGGGGTTGGGATCTCTGATCTGTCGTCAGGCAGGTAGTTGCACTCCAACAAGGTGGGCAGTGTCACCTTAGTTTTCCCGTCAAGTGACTCCACTATGATGTTACTCGCTTTCCTCCCTGCAGTCTCGACTGTGCCGGAGCATGTTTTTAGAGTGTAGGGGGATGCACTGCTGTTAATGTCCAATAGATTGAAGAACACTGATTTTACCAAAGACCGATTGCTTTGGTCATCGAGTACTGCGTACACTCTGTGACACTTACTTGGATAGTCGGCGTGGGAAACCTTGACCAAGCAGATTTTTGAGCAGGACCTGGGTTTGGGAGCACCACCGCATATCTCCGTCCACTTGGAAGTGACTATAGGAGGTGCAAGGTCTTCACTCTCCCCGCTTTGCTTGTCCTCAGGTGAGTGTTCAGCCTGCCTGCCAAACGACCATGGAGCTGGACCAGGATGCATCGCTGAGGTATGTTTGTCACTCTCACACTCTATACATATAAGCGTAGTCTTGCAATCTTTAGCCATATGCTTGGTGCTAGCACAACATCGAAAACAGATGGAATTGTCCTTTAAGTATGTTTTTCTGTCATCAAGATGTCTTCCTCTGAACCCACGACATTTTGACAGCGGGTGAGGTTTGTTGTGTATAGGACATTGTTTATCCGGTTCATTTTTCTTCACAGCTGTGCCAGCGTGAGGTGCACTAACTGCCGCAGTGACATCAGTTTTCCTTCTGTCACGGCTGATTTTGGGAAGTATCTTGGTGCTTTTTCAAACTTGGTTTGACTGGGGGTGGAGGAAAGGTTAAATGCAAAACTGGGGTCGTTGCGAGTCTTAGCCTGGGAACATACAAAGTCAACCAAAAATGTGAATGGTGGGAAGGGGACTTGGTAATCCTCCTTATATTTGGATCCCTGTCCAATCCAGCGTTCCCTCATTGAGAAGGGAAGTTTTTCGACTATAGGATTCACACCTCTCGCGGTGTCTAGATACATGAGTCCAGGCAAGAATCCCTCAGCCTTTGCTGCTTCTAGCTCTTTCAACAAGTCACCTAACTCTCTGAGATTGTGTGTGTCTTTGTTAGAAATAGTTGGGAAAGCATCTAATTTTTTCATTAGCGCACTTTCAATCACCTCTGGGCTTCCATATGTTTCCTCCAAACGCTCCCACACCATTATAACACCTGCTCGTGGATTATTTACATGTACTGACCTTATCCGCTTGGCTTGAGCTGATGACTCGGGCCCGAGCCACTTTACCAACAGGTTGAGCTCTTCCTGCTCGGATAGGTTTAGCTCCCTTGTGGCTGCAAGGAAAGACGTTTTCCATGCCCAGTAATTTTCTGGGAAATCATCGAAAGCAAGGAGCCCAGAGCTCACCATCTCTCTTCTCATAAGATAGTGGGCTAAGTCAGGGGTTTGAGGTGTTGAAGGTGAGTATTTGTTATACTGTGCAGGGTGAGAGGCTGGAGGAGTAGCTGCTGTGTATTTCTGTTGAGTGTCAGGAGTAACAGGTGAATATTTATGCCTTGGCAAAAATACCTTTGGGGCATGGGGAGGATCATAGCATTCACTGGTAACAGGTCTGTGTTCAGTTTCCTCTTTAAAGGACTCATACAGTGAATCTTGTGCCTTGTAGCTAGAGGGTTGAATTTTCACTGTTTCATGACACAGGATTGGTGGCAGCAGCATAGCATCTTTAAGTTCTGGTGGAGCGTGTGTATCAAATTGCTGAGTGTCTATGTAGTCTTTGGTGCGTTGTATTGGATCTTCAAGAGCTAAATCCTGTAACTCACCAAGAGTGTCCTTTTCTTCATATTTAGCTGCCGCTACTGCTTCCTCGAATATTGCTGCCTCTTTTGATGCTGCAGTAGCTTCTTTCTCTTGTTTTAACACGAGAAGATTTGCCTCTATCGAAGCCTTTTCTTTCATCATGGCTGCCCCCTTCTCTGCAAAGGATACTTTAACTTTTGCTGCTTCGGCCTTAGCTCTGGCCCTCGTCGCAGCAGCGCTGACTGATGACCGAGATGAAGCTCTGGAAGACTTGTTTGACGCTGAGACTCGAGACCTCGTCTCCAGCTGAGTCCGACATTCCTCGTGGTCACTCATCTTGCAATGTTACTGTGTGCTGTTCCCAGTTGTTCAACTGCCTTTTCCCGCTGAGTGGTCATCATTTTACTATTCTGTCCTGGATAACACGTGAGCTGTAGTATTGTAGACAGATAGCTAACAATTGAAGACTCGTAGGCTTGATTCCAGGTTGAGACTGTTTACTGAAATCTTCTGAGACTTTCTTATTTTGTAAAACTGCAACACAATGAAATATACAGAATGTTACAATTGAAATTAAATATATGCAACAACACTGGTCACACTTTCTTTTTCCTTTTCAGGCTACAGATCAGGTCAATCAGATCAACACAATATTAACTAATGCAAACACATCTTTTTTACAGCACAGTATGTTCCCACAGGTAAATAACACAGTAAATGGCAGTGATTCACACATAAACGTGAAATACAACATGAATGAGGCTTGACAATGAACCGAGTTTGCTATGCTACTAGCTACGAACCTGTTAGCCTGGGTCCATGGCACTGGTCCGACCTCCCATTGGTCCGACCTCCCATTGGTCCGACCTCCCATTGGTCCGACCTCCCATTAGGTTCGAACTCCCATTGTTCCGACACATCGGAGATAGTAATGAGAGTTCGAACTAATGGGAGGTCCTCATTAGTTCGAACTGGACTGATGCATCTGTAATCTAAACAGACAGGTCGGATATTTGAGAGCTGCCAACTTGAAATTTAAAAATGTCCTTTCACTGTACAGTCTGTGTTTGAAATAAAACGCACGCACTGACCAGGTTGAGCACGCCACCAGATGCGCATTTCTCCGGCCCCTCAGCTGTGTGTCTGTAGGTAGCTCGTGTGTGTGTAGCCTGTGTGAATGTGTGCATTAATCCCTCTGGTCAGCATCTCTGTTAAGATGAATAACACAAATCTCCCCACAGAGCGCGAGCCTGGCACAGAGGTGCGCGCTCTGGCCGCATCTGGCACAATCGGTTAACGGCACCGAGAGGAAACTGGCTCCGCTCCGCTCCGTCCGTGTGTGTGTGTGATGTGCGTTTCCTAAAGCTCTTTCTCTCTCTTTCTTTTTCTCTCTCTCCCTCTCTCTCTGCTTTATTGGCACGACTGTGATGTACAATGTTGCCAAAGCATTGGGACAGCAGAGTTAAAACAAACTCTCAGAGAGAGAGACAGAGAGAGAGAGAGAGACGCATGCTCGCAATGAAAGCGCTTGTCAGAAAGTAGGGATGACAGGTCGAACTAACGGGATCACCCATTGGTTAGACCTCCTATTGGTCCGACTTGTGGTTGATTTTGTCGGAGTAACGGGAGGTCGAACCAATGGGAGGCAGGTCGGACCAGTGGGTATTTTGTCGGAGTAACGGGAGGTCGAACCAATGGGAGGTCGGACCAATGGGCATTTTGTCGGACTAATGGGAGGTCGGACCAATGGGTGGTCGGACCAATGGGCAGTTCCCGTTAGCCTTAGCATACGATCCTGTTAGCATTAGCATCGTAAGCATTGTTTATCAACTAAAAGATAAAAAGGATTTTCAACTTCAATGCACCTTTAACAACCTTAAACTTAATTTAAATGAGCTACGATCAGCCGTACTTACTGATGGATCTACTCCAAGGTTCAGACAACAACACTGCGGTGTAGCACAGTCTGTGTGTGTTATGCAGGTCACTTCTCTACAGATCTTTTTCGGTGTAAACCCCTGACACGCCACCAGGGGGCCAATAACATTACACTGACAGGAGTCAGAACACACCACGAGGCTAAGCTAATTCACAGAGCTATTTACTAATACAGATAGTACTCACCGGGACAATAAAATAATAAAACTAACACAAGATGTTCCCAGGGTCGCTTCAGTGGTTCACCGGATTTTTCTCTGTTTACACAGTTCCTCCTTTTAACGATATAAAGTGTTTTTTTTAAAGTTTCATCACTCCAAAACCTCTGTGTCTCAGTTAACGTCTTGCTGCTCTCTGTGTATTTTTCACACACAACCGCAGCGTCTCTAACCTGAAGGAGGCGGGACATGCGTTGCCTTAACCAATAGCAACTCAGCTAAACTGAAATGAACCAATGAAATCAATTTTAAAAGTTTTTCTTCACAGGACCACCTACTGAATCAAAAAAAGACCTCCGAGATCAAATGAAATGATCAATGAAATGAAGAATAAAATAAAGAATGTAGTTATGAATTAAATAATAAATGTATAAATTAAATAAAAATAATTCTCAGTGAAAGAACATATTTCTCATATTTGTAACACTTTCTTCCAACATATTTAGTAACAGTTGGGTTTCTTTTTCCAACAGGTTACACATGTTACTGTCTCTCTTCCTACTGGCTGTATAACCATGTGCTATGTTTCTGTTTCTCTTCCTACTTTCTGTGTAACCATGTGACTGTCTCTCTTACTACTGTATGTGTAACCATGTTTCTGTCTCTCTTACTCCCGTCTCTATAACCATGTTACTGTCTGTCTTAGTCCGGTCTCTGTAACCTTGTTACTGCCTCTCTTCTTACTGTCTGTGTAATCTTGTTACTATGTTTCTGTCTCTCTTACTACTGTCTTTGTAACCATGTGACTGTCTCTTGTCCAACTGTCTGTGTGACCATGTGACTTGCAAAGCAAAACGTGAGTTTGGATTTACCAACTCTTATTACTCTATAGAAGTGAGATGGGAGAAAGCTTACTTTATTTAAACCGACAGATTTTCACCGGTGGACATTACAACCTTTCTACATATATGATGTCCATTGTTTTGTGTGCCACAGATACTTTTAAAGCTGCACACACGCTCTGAGAAAACAGCATAAAAACATTAGAAACTCGACTGTACTGCAGTCAATGTACCAACAGAGGGCGCTATGAGAACATGAGATGTTTAAGCAGACTACCAAAAGTCTCCTCTCTGTTCAGCAGCTTCCTGTTCCTATCTATCGTTACTAAAGCTGTTGGTCTTACATATACACATATATACATATCACATGCATTTCATATGCAAAATATATACTTTCACCTTTGTTTTAAATTCATCATCTGTTATAGATAAATATATGATATATGGGTATCATTCCCTGTGACATGATTATAATAAACCTTAATCTCACAGCTCGCAACTACTCACCATTAAATATAGTAGTTTAGTATTGGAAGGGGCTGCTCAAACTCATCTTAAGAAACACAATTATAATCTTAAAGTTCCTGTAAGATCCAGCATATTGGAGCTGCTGTAGGACCAGCTGAATCATACTTTACTTTCCTCAACTCTAGGCCTACTCGACACACCCAGTGGTATCTTCAACATCTATCTGGACTGCCTTTTATAATCCAGGAGGGTAAGAAAAGTGTTTGGTTATTGATTCAAACCTAAATGACCCTGCTGTGCATTGTTAATTGTGATGAGATTCATGCTGATGTACGTATATACACATTAAAAACGTCTAGCAATAGTTTAAACATTTTACCCCTTCATTTACATTGAAACCTCATCTGCAATTGTTCCATTTATTTTCTCCCTTTACCCAAAGGGAAAATGTAAATAATCATCTATTTAACAATTTGTTTGGGGATTTGTTTGGCGTGTGTGTAATGTGTGTGGGTGTTTGTGAGATTCCTCCTCAGAGTCTGTGGGTCAGACCTGCCAGACCAAACTGTTGATCATTGAAACAATCAGAGATCCTGAGCTAATGCCTGTTCCAAGTTACCAGTTTATTTACATTGACCTAGGATATTTTCTGTCTCTCTCTCTCTAACGTCTCATTTAATTTTGCCCGATCGGCTTTCAACGTCTGCTCATTTGTGTAGCTCCCATTGGGCTTGCAATGGAATTGGGGAGTGAGATACAGGAAATATTAATAGACAAAACATTTGGGAATGGAGAGATGGCAGAGAAGACACGATGCATAATGTGATATTATCAGTCAGAGTGACATCAGGGACCAGGGGTAAAGTTAGCTAAGTAAAAACTTTCACTGCTCAAAGCGTCCACTATAATGTGATATAATACACACTGTAATACTGCACTCAGTGAAGGGCCATGCTTGGTCAAATCATCTGTAACGTCTTTAGTCTGCTGCTGTATTTGCTAGCTAGCTTAGTTAAAATGCCCATACCCACAATACGATAATTATCTTATATAAAAATACCATGATCATTGGTACAAAACAATTTCAAATCCTTTGATGGTGCATTCAATTTCTTCAATAATTAGAGATTATTGAAAAAAATAAAAGTGGAATAATAAAAGCAGGAAAATCCCTCTGTTAGAGTAGTACAGGTTGGATCCATCTTTGGTAAAGCAGAGGCGTGTGACATTGACGGAGTACCGTGCATCTTCTTCTGCCTGGTTATCACTGCCAGGCCCACTCTCCCTGCACCAGCAAGCCTGCACTGTGATAACGACATAACTTAGAGCCCTTTTATCATAATTACCTTTTCTTTTTTAGCCTTAAAGGCCTTCTATTACTGGGCCTCACCCTATCAGCCTGCTGACAGGCCTCAGAATGGGAGTGTCGCTTAGCCTCTCAGGGTAGTCCGGTCGCTGGAATAAAGAGAGACGGGATCATGGAGTTGGTCTCCAATTAGTTATTTGCACCTTACCCCGAAATTAGTAATTGGTGAGGGCAAATAAAGTGCCTTTCAGTTAATGATCCCTCTAATTAATGTGTGGCTCTCAGGTGCCAGCTTAAACTGTTACTAATTGAGCAATCGAACCATAAGTTCTGAAAATCCAATGACATGAAATAATGGTGGTACAAATGACTCATACCAGGGCAACAATGAATCATTTGAGTTCACTTATTGCAAGAGAAAGTAAAGCAGCTCTCCCTCCTCGGATTTATCGGTCAGTTTAAGCAAATTTGTGCACGAGAATAGAAACATAAGGGAGCAAAGCAGAAAACGACTTTGTCGGGAGGCCATGCACAAAAAGATTGACACATTTTCCACCTCATCTGATCATGCATCATCTTCACATAATCACGATTGGGAGTAGCAATATCACAAAGCTGTGTGAGCAAGCGTGGTGTGAAATGGTAGGTGCTGCTTTGGTTCATGTTTGTACGTATAAATCCGCAGCCCTAGGTCTTGAATGGCAAGGCAACGCAACAGTCGACCTTCATCTGGGCTAGTTCTTCGATGTCGGTTTGGTGTGTCAGTACCATTAAGAGTGAAATGGAGGATAAAAAATCCATGGGGCTGTACCCTTAAAGCGATTGGAAACCTTGATGGAAAAGTGCTGCAACTATCTGGACCATTATTGGAAATGGATCTGTTTGAGCTGTAAGCATGTTAAATTTAACCAACCTGAATGTACGCAACACAAGGACATAAATCACCACAACTATAAGTCACAACTTCGATTTTTCCATCACATTTTGATCTGGTCAAACCGAGTTAAAATTGGATAGATATTGGGTATTCAAGCTCCCTAATGAAGCTATCTTAAGCGGGTAAGTAATGCTACAATCCGCGGTGGGTCTGGTGGTGAAATTTGAATGCGGTAAAAAAATACCTCAAAATACCCCACTAAAGCTATAATGATTTTGTTTGTTGAAAAAGAAATGACATAGAAATAAATAAATAATATATAATATAGACACCGCATTGGCATTTGGATCGTATGTCTACGTCTCTGCCATATTGGAGACTCAAAGAGTAAACAGATCCCAGTAAACAGGGGAGCTGTCGATTTACTGGACCAAAAAGATTTGTTAAATTTACATTTGGGAATGCGTCATTTATATTTATATATTTGAATCGGTATATCCAATATGTACAGATGAAGTTGAATATAAAAACAACCTTGTGATTTTTATCCAGCGCCACATAATGCATTGTAGGAACTGAATATATGGCATATCTGATACAAAGTGCATCATATAATCATCAATACATTTTAAATGAATTTGTATTGTATATTTACAGCATTTCGAGAAACATTACTACACTACCTAGAAACGTTGGTGGTGACATTGGCTCCTGCCAGCTCAGACGCGTAAAGTCAGTCCTTTTTAGACACCGTGCTGGCTCGGCTCCACTTGGAGCTGCTATGATTTTTTTCTCCATTACCCCTGAAGGTGTGTCTGATGACGGGCTGGTCTTGAGGCAATGACACAAAAATCAGTCCTTTTTCAACAGAGCTATTTTGTTTTCCAAATAAATATCATCAAATTTAAGTCCCTGTGTTACTTATTATGCACTTATTTCTAAACCTTCATTAGGCCTATCCTTTTAATAAGGTCTATCAAGTTAAAGGATTGAACAGATAATAACGAATCAAGCTGTTGCGAACTCTTCTCCCACTCTGTTACAGCTGGGTGAACCACAGGAAAGAGAAGTCATTAGCACCACTCGTAAGAATGGTCTTTACTAAGAAACAAAGGTCGGTTTGTTGAAGGTACCGCTTGTATAAAATGTATAATTCAAATTCACAAAAATCTATCATTCAATAGATGCGCACACACACACACACACAAATCACCTAGAGTCGCCCGTCACTATCCGCTAGGTTTGGGGAGTATTCTAGATTACTGGAGTATTCCAGTTACCAGGACGATTAAAATAGTGAGAAATAAAATAACTCTATAGATGTTGTTTCCGATATGGCAAAGCTCAAATCTCTAGCCAGTATCCAAGCCTTGAAGGGGATTTCCTTCAGAACTCAGTTCACACACCAAAACTTCAATATGTTATTCTATAGTTAGATAATTATTTCTATATTACTGTCAATTATGTTGCCAATAAAAGTAGTTAAATTCAAAGCAAAAATAATTGATTCGTTATTCATTAGGATATTGTAATGTAGAAATGAGTTGGAATGTTGATGGTAGGCTCTATATATTTTATTGACACTGGACTTTACTTCTCTCTGAAAGTAGTTCAGTAGATTAGTCTTTCAGAAAGTTTTTCTGTACTGATTTGCTTCCAATGCTTTAAATGGGGACAGAAATTATGTTGTTACTTAATGCTTTCTTTATCCCAAGAGGAGAGCTAGATTCACTTGTCGGGAGAAACATTGAAGATGACTCTTCAAGCTTTTTCACCTTCTTTAATTTTTTTGTCTTTTGTACTCACTCGCCTCTTTCCTTTCATGGACTTTTTATTGTCATTCTCCGTCCCCTACCTGCTCCATTCTCCTCCCTTCAGTGTTTGGTGGTTCCTCCCCCTCCCCCAGGCCTTGCAGGCTTACACCTGACTTATGGGTGGATGGTAATAATTTGCTAGACCTTGGCGGGCAGAGTCTACATTAGCATATAAACAGCAGGGACACTGCATGCTCATCACACACGACTACATTTAATTTTTGGTTTATAAGATGGAATGGGTTTTTAAACGCACAACCATCAAACCTGCTGAGAAAAAAAAGATTTAGGAAAATTATTAATTTGGCCCCTTAGATCATTCTAGATCATTTATTTTAGTTCTTAAGCGTTTGTAAAGGTAGCTAACTTGTAAAGGAGAAGGCAGAAAGAGGAACAGAGGTGTGATTGTCGAGGTGAGGTGTTTGCTCGTTGGCGTCTAAATCCCAGTGGCCCAATAGTTTTGCTCGGGGGTCATTCGTTATGTTCAAATGCTTCCTGGACATTACCTTTGTTTGTTTCTTTAGTTCCCCTTAACCATTCCAGCTTGTTTTGGCTATAAAAACTGGATGTACTGCCTAAGTTCATAATTTTTTCATCAAATATTTGTTCATATAGTATGTCATTACGCATCATTTTCCAACGTGTATATTTATAATGCATGCAGTCATAATGACGCACTGCATTAGGATTAACTGCCACACTTTGAGCATCGCTCTCATCAACCCCGAAGGGAATGTTGTTCACTTTGTGTGAAATCACGTTCTTCTGCATTCACCAAGTACCAAAAATCTCCCCTTCCAAATGCAGCCAGAGCAGAATCCATATTTTAGCTGGGCCTTGGGCCGTCAGCAGAATGCTTTCATGGGAAAGCTGATTCTAGCCCCACAAGCACAAGATGTACAGCCCTGCCCTGTGGCCAGTGATGAAAAACTATTTTGATCCTTTGTGGTATGGTGGTCTCGGGCTAGGTATGACTCGGATGGGGGTAAATCTTCAACATGTGGTTTATTCTAACAGAGACACAAAGTAAAATCAAGCCCCAACCACATCAAGTTATAGTAGCATCCAATGCGGAAATGACAAACATTGCAGTAGCACCAGGTGGCCACTACAAGGTGGTACCAAAAGTGAGCAATTCTTTGTTGACTCACTTGTTAAACAGGCCGTTTTCACAGTCTTATTAAACCTATTTACAGCCTGGTCCAAAAAAACTTTCTAATCAGTATGTTTAGTTCATATATCAATGACAACACTGAGGGGGGTGATTTTTGGGATTTTTTTGGAGGTTAAAATTTATGAACAATTAGGGGCGCAGCCTTGAGTGACAGCTAGCTGCTGACCCTCACCTCGCCTCGGATTCTAGCTTTCAGTAAAACATGCTATCTCCGTCATCTTGACCTCAACTGTGTTCATTCCTATTGTTCATTCCGGTGCCAAGATGACTCGCTCTGCGATCAACTGTACCAACCGATCGTTTGAAAACGAATGAGATGCGCACCTAGATGGGCGTATCTCCCTCCCCCCGACATCACATCAATCCCCTTTTTGGTTAGAGGAAATGAGGCGGAGTTAAACTGTGACACAATTGGCGACGCTCATAAGCCAAGAGAATTGGATTCAGTTGGAAAAACTGAGGTCTGCCCGGATGCTAAGTCAATTTTATATACTATCTATGGGTAAAACAACCTTGTGTTCTGAAGGTGGTTCATAAAGCATCTTTCGAACACATGTAAACGAACAGTTGTATTGGGAGTGGGCGGAATGGTAAAAAAGCCATGCCTACATGTTCTAATTTACCCAGGTATACCTTTGGTCTGTCTTGGCTTAAGCAGAAATGGCAAAGTGGCCATGTGTGTAGTCTTTAACTTATCTATAAAATAATTAAAACCATATATGGTTAGCTTGAAACATGTCATCAGAAATATAGACTAAAATAATTTACATCACCAGACAGCAGCCTGAGGTTATCAGGGCTGAATGAAGGTGAATTAAAGACATACAAAGGCCCAAGAAGAAAAGGGATGATGTTAGGGCAGGTTTTTCACTGTGCAGGCGATCAGTACTGAGTTGGAGGTCATTGATCAGAACCAACTGGCCGGGCCTAGCAAACAAATTAAACCACACACACAATGGGAAAATGGACACCAACAATTTGTGATCATATAGTTTATATTTGCCAGTACCTGCACTTGTTCATATTGTGGCAGACCCCAGGGAGGAGTGGTGATTGAAGGGAGATATTTGGCAGCACGCTGGCTCCACCCCCAAGCCTTACATGGACTTCCTCCCTTAACGATGCTAGCCTGAGGAGCAACAGGCAGGAATGCTTGGGGATAAAAGGAAGAGTGTGCAACTACATGGGGCTGGCAAACTACAGAGAGCATCTTATGCCACGTTTCCACTGCAGGGTACGGTTCGGTTCGCCTCAGTCCGGTAGGGAGGGGGCGGTATAGCCCAGCTCAGTTCCGAGGTCACGTTTCCACCGCCGACAGTACCCTTTATGGTAGGCCGGATGTCGATCGCCGCGGCAGCTACGTAAACATCGTGACATCATAGCAGCGCGACACAGTGTGACCTGCTCAATAAAAACAATGGAAAAGTTGAACGCCTCTCTTTCCTCACTGCTCCATCAAGCTCCCTCTGCACGTCTTCCTCCCCAAGAATGCAGAGTAACGTCTCCACCTCCTTGTTCGCCCAAACAAGCGTTTAACGCGACATGTTCATTGTAAAGAATAATACCTCGAGGCTACTGTTTGTTTGTTTTTATCCCCATGTCGCCCGGAAATGACGACCCTTCCAGTCGTCTCAGTACCCCAACGGAGGATTACTGAAGACGCGGGCAAAACGAGTACGGCTCAGTCCGGGTCACGCCCACTTTTGGCGGTGGAAACGCAATCCGTACCGCACCTTTGTGAACCATACCGCACCCTGCAGTGTAAATGCGGCATTAGTGAGCTTCTGTGACCAGTGTACAGCTAAGAGAGTAAGAGAGTGAGAGAGTGAGAGACCTGGAACTTTATCGATTACCTGTGACCGCTTTGTTTGAGGACCCTCCCGGTGACGAACCACGGACACAGACTACGGACTACAGACTTTCGATTACCCTTTTTCCCACCCTGGTGACTATTATTTTCCCTGTAAATATATTAACTTGGTGTTGTGGAAACCCCACACCCGCTGGCCCGCTACAATATTTATAAATTTAAATGTGGACATATAATTTTTCGGCTGCACAGGATGTCTTTGGTGTGCGGGTGTGGGTGTGGGTGGTCACAGCTATACACTCACGCGGCTCAAACACCCATGGAGACAAATACATAAAGAGTGTTGTACACTAATGAGGAAGAGGCAGAAAGGGATGAAGGGTGACTGCTGGCTACAGCCTCTCATTACGCTGATCACCACCGGACTGGTACACTGCGGACCTGTCTCTCACTGCACACACACAGACACACACTTCCGTTATGACCCCTGTGTATAGTGGATTATTCTGCATTGCAGCCCAGCCAATGGTTAACTACTTTGCCTGGCACAGTTCACCCTCGGTGCTAGAGCAAACTAGATCAGTAACGCTGCAACTTTAAACATGTTTCATCGAACCCTCTTGGCTTTTATCCTGTGTTTTGAGGTCAAAGCGTGACAGTTGATGACGGATTGGGACAGTAAAAGGCTCCAGAACTGCCTCCTGACAAGTGTTAAAGCACTCCCAACACATGACATCCATTGCATAGTAAGTTTATTGATTTGGAACTGTTTTAGTGGGGTCGGATAATGCCTGGGATACAGGCCCAGATTAACCCCTTAAGGTGTCCCAGGGTGACTTCACATGAAGTGCCCCTGTGTCCGTCAGCTTTACGCAAAAAAAAAATGAAATTCACTTATGCATAAAGGCCAGCAGATTTGACAAGGAAAGTTAAACAGGACGGCACCACACATAGCTACATTTAAAAATTTAGATCCAACCGAAAAATCCTGGATGACTGACTTACGACTGATGGCTCAGAATTCGAGAATGCAACCGCCCGGATCACCGATTTACAAACATAATGATTTGAATATGAATATGTTCCTCATAATCTGACAGAGGAATGCAGATAACCATTAACCAATAATCAACTGTTGCACACAATAAGGATATTAAGAACCTTTTTTTTAATCAGCAGTAATTACACGCATACTGAATGACAGTGCAATTCCCCTAACGTTGGTGTGACGTCACAGCAGAGATAGTTGCAACACGAACCCAGCCGATC
>OLKM01005030.1:0-18815 GCA_900291075.1 Melanogrammus aeglefinus | reverse complement strand
CTGTTTCTTTTCGCCACTTCTGGTGGGTATATCCCAAGTTGCGATTTGAGGATGCATGCGGCAGATTGTGGGACACACTCGAACAAACCACGTCAGGCTGGCAAAGGGGTACAGACATGAGTTGTGAAGGATTTGTAGTTTTACGCTGGGAACAAGCTTCCAGTAGTATCTCAGCCTAGCAACTCCGTCGGTTATAATCAGCCGCTGAAACAATGTCACCGACTACAGACCAGTGTGTATATGTGTATATATGTTATTACTGTATGTGTACACGCCGGTGTGTTCAAATTCTATTTATTCTTGTAAATGTTATGTTGAGATATATATATTTGTACATACTTAATGTGTTATATTTTTTATTAACCATAACATATTTATATATTCTATTATTATTTATTCAATATACAGAGTAGTAATAAGAGGTTGGGAGTTACAATAGTTTATTCTCTACTCCTTCGGACCTATTGTCTTAAATTATGTTTATTTATTTCTTGTTTCTTTTTGCTTTTTATTTACTTTACTATTCTTCATTTGTTTTTTTATCTTCATTCTTGATAGCTTTTATGTGTTAGGCTATTGCGCAAAATATTGTTTGTTTTTGTTTTGTTGTCTACCATTATTGAAATAAAATGTTTGGAAAGAAAGAAAAAAAGTTTTACTCCCCTTCTGAAATCACGACAATTAACTCCTTCATCCGTCTCTGATCGCCCTGACCCACTGCTGTCTTTGGTTTGTATTAGTTGGAAGTCGTGGAAATTCAAAATACCGGTTGTTTTTGTTGACATTGGCGCATAGAGGCTATCAACCAGAAGCTCTTGTTTTTGACTGCGCCATTGTCAAATATCATGACTACGCGACGGGAATCACTTTACCCGGTGAGGCAAAATCGAACGCCGACCAGGAAGTTGTGAGATAAGGGCCATTGACTCAATGTTAGTCAGGTTATTGTGGTATGATTAGGACTAATAAGATTGATGTATACACATTATTGACTTGTTCTCATTTGTCGGATTAAGACCCTGATTATTCGATTTGAATAACAGCATTTAAGCGTGCATGTTTACGGTCAATCGACTTGGAATTGGATTTTGCGTTTGGCGTGTTTCGGAATCTTTTTCGGGCCATGAGCCGGAAGAAGAAGGAGGACGTAGTCGTCCGTTAGAGCCGCCTTCGGAAACGATAGCAGCGATTTATTGAAAGAGGTGGCGCAGAAGATGGAGAAACCGGTGTCGTCAATTGTATGTTAAACCCCTATGAGAAGTGTATCTTCATCAACATGCATTTCAGTACAACACTACCGCTTTCGATTTCACCAAGGCTGAATCTAAAGTATGTGTTTTCTAAATGTTGGTCATCAAACAAGGTAGTACCTCGAGGCACATCTGTCAAAAATAATGTTTTTTTTTTCGACGTGTTTACAATCTTCATTCATTCATTGCGCGTGGCCTAACTGACGGGGATATTTCTTGATTATTATTAATCTTAAAGGCCTTCGGTTCTCAGACTTCTTGGTACTTTTCCACAAACAAGTAAAGACTCTTTGGTGGGGGTTATCTCGGGCCATGGTGGACAAGGGAATTGGGGAAAAGTAACTTTGGCTTTGACTCTCTGAGGTTCCAGATTGAATCGGGGACATGAGTAGAAAGGGCATTGTTGCCGTATGCGGACTCCAGCCGGAGCGAGGCGGCGCGCCAACGGAGGAGGCTGCCGCGCACCGGACAAGTCATTTGATACGACCGAAAAAGGGTCAGAACAATGAGCGGTTTCAGGAAATGACATGGCCCAGCTAACTGACAGTGTCTAAAACTGGTGAAAAACCATTCTTTCTTCAAATCCGTCTTGAGTTTGTTGTTGCTTGTGACGTAAAGAGGTCGGCCGAAGGCTCTATTCACTAGTTGAATGGGTAAAGCGCCTATCGTACCGGGGGATATGACCATGCTTTGACTGATTTTTTTTACTCATTCGCCATGTATAATTCTGACAATTTGGCAGTTTTGAGGAGCATAGTCAACCTATGGCTTTATCAGATTAAAGGCTGTGCCTGTAATGATGTGAATTTAAGTCAAGTTGTATTTCCTTCTCGATCCTTTCCATAATGTTGAATACACTTGGAATGGGTCAGTGGAAAAATCTACGAAGAACATAATTGACTATCTAGCATATCTGCCCCAAAGGGATAACTCTACAACAAGCTAAGTATTTTGCAGATTACGGCTGCAGCGTTCTTGCTCAAACCGGATTACCTCATTAGTCTCTTATCCCAATATTATCGGAATCCAGGCAGGAAAAATATACTAAATTGTTCTTTAATAGGAAATGTGTTTCCTATCTGAGTTGTATGTTAGAACTCAAGCTAGCTTTGTAATTCACAGCTATAAACCCCTGGTGTTACATACACAAATAAAACTGAGTTCAGTCACTAACAGAATACTAGCCTAGATACTAAACCTATATATTGTTTGGATTAACAGATGTGTTAGTGATTAGTTTGGGAATATGAATAGCATAACATTGAATCGTACGCATAAAGTCTGTTGTGGTGTTTTCAAAGTGTAGTTGGAGTTGTAAGTATTTTGTTTGTGTAGTGCTGTGTGGTAGGTGTAGGTTGTGTTGTGTAATGGGATGGTTTGTTGGTGAGGCTTTTAGTGTAGCATAACGTCGTACATGTGTGTGTAAGAGGCATGAGCAGCAGCTGCAGCTGTTGCAGTGCCAGCTCTATGAAGCCATCGGTTCCCATTGGCTTATCGGTTACGGAATAGCCAACAGCCTGACTCCCATTGCAGAAAATCCGACAAATCCTACACTACCACCAACACACCCAACACAACCAAACACAACAAACCCTTACTAGCTGACATACTTGATCACTGACCCATCATTGAACCACGGCTGTTGCTGAACATCACTGAAGTAGTAAATTCTCAGGACTGCGACCAGCACTGGTCGCTTTAACGACCAAAATTTGAGATGTGAGACTGAAATTTTACATCTGGTCAACGCATGGGACCAGTAAGTTTGGCCTCTTTTATTTTTTAATTTGACACGTTAAACGAGTGGAAGGGCAATTGTCAGTAAACTCCGGAATCTTTAGCGCATATGAGAGCTGTGAGAAGGATGGGAAATGCCACCTGCTTCAGGGCTGAATTGTGGTGGAGGGGAGGTCTCTAGAGATTATTAAGCGTAAACATCTGTGAAAATGAGAGAAAGATTTGACCTGCTCACGTGCAGTTGAACAACAAGCAAGGAAACTTATTGGACTCTTACTTCGACCTTCGCTAGTGTGCCAGCGCCAGTCAGAGTCCTGCACGGGTCTTATTATGCAAACCCAACAGTAGCGCAAATTACATTCCACATCCGACCAGACCTGTTATAAACAATTTGTACAATATAGGAAGTTGCCTCTTATTATTGTAAATGTTAACCATTTTGGTCTCTGGAGAATTTGCCTGTTAAGCCCTTTGAGACTGTAACTTTGAGTAAGGGCTATATAAATAAAATTGGCTAGACTTGGTGTTCCTCTAAATGTGATATTCTGAAATATGATATTGATATTGTGGTAATATTCTATGTTGTACATTTCAATCGTTTTTAAGTCTGTCTCACCATGTCCTATTTAGGTTGTGACAGTGTGCCATAAACCAATCAATTCTTTACTCTGCATTCTTTAGCGTTCTGATTTAGCATTACACCCAAAATAGCTTCAAGGGAAGTTCAATGACCTAGCAGGCCGACTGTTAAGAACCAGTAAGGCGGGCTAGCACCCTTGTCGGGTTTGGTGCACTGGGCCTGGTTTGATTGGCTTGAGCCTCTTTGTGTAGTTCGGTGTGTGCTCAAGACAATAATGGTTTAAAGCCCGATTCACGTAGTGTGGGGGGGGGGGAGATGGAGGATTTTAAATCGAAAGTAAAGTAAATTTGGCAACAGCCAATGTGAAATAAAAAAAAAGGCCTACATCCTTGTTACGGATCTGAAACAAGGAATGAGGCGTTTTTTCTAGATAACTCGATTAAAATTATGACAATCAAACATTAACCCATGATTTTCTTTCTTGTAATTTAAAACACTTACTGCTGCTTCATGTGTTCCCCCACATGGTGTCAGTCATCCAAGAGTGGACCACTGAGCTGATGGCAGGGCGAGATTGATCGTCAAATCAACACCAGTCCTTTTAGTGTCTAATTCCGAAGTTGGCCCTGCATTTAATAGTCAAATAGTGGGCAGGAATCTTTTTAGTCAACTAGCCAGCTAATCAGATAAGGGGAAGCATGCTAGTCTCTATTTGATACAATGCCGTAAGCGGACCAGATTTAGGAGGGCCAACTGTGGGTGACCTACTGATACTTCCATGTGAAGGCCGTGTGGTGGTCGAGTCGTCCCACTGAGGCGCTTCTCTACAAAACACACATTCCTCCAGATGCAGCGGAGGAGGGGGAGGAGCTCAAATCACTTGGCAATTGGATTAATTGATAGCACTATCCGTCTGCCGAGATATTGTTTCATAACATAACGTTTATTAAGCTGACCCCTTTAGTCCGAAGCGACTTGAATTCAAACAATGAGGATACCAGCCCAAGTGCCTTTAAGTTCATATAATATATATATATATATATATATATATAGGAGTTCCGCTCACAAGGTTTAATAGACCCAGGCATTCTGTCGAAGCATAATATTTGGTTAAGAGTATAATTTTTTATTAAAGGGGTGATATTATGCCACCAGGTGTGAGTGTGATTAGCCATTACAGGACGTAAAAAATATGCTTTTTCCAGCATTTTGTGACATCACAAGTGGAGTGTCTACCTAGATGTATGCTGGATAGAGCGATTAGATAGGATCATTTGTATACTATTATATTATATCTACCTCACCCACCTGCCCTTTCCAACAACAATAGGAGAAGCTAGGGTGGCACTGTACTGCACGTAAGGTGCCAGTAGGTACTTCCAAAATGATGAACTACAGCATTGGCTAACTTGGTGTCGAGTGATGTGGTTCCTTGATAGATTTCTTTATTCTGTTTAGTTATTTACATTATGCTGCCGTTACTGTTTTAGGTTAGCTCGTGCTCGCAATGATTGTCAGTTGGAAAACATTGGAAACGGGGGCACGATCATGGCGAGCTCCGTGAAAGAGATCCTCGGCTCTTTGTAGCTATAAAAGGGTTATTCAAAGGAAATGTAAACACAAATATTCTTATTTTCATGGGCTTATACACTAATTCAAATGTACCTAAGAATATTATTTCATTTTTTGCCAAGTCTGCTCCGTTAGATGCCACCTAATTTCATGCACTGCACCATTCTTGTATTATGCTGACTATCCATCCTTCTAATAGTTTGTCACCAACCAACTAATCAATACATGCCTTCTTTTGAGAAGTTTTATCTCTTAGAAATTAATACTAGGCTTGCGTAAGCAGCTAGGCAGCTGGTGTGTTTGCTGGTTGGTGTGTCTGTTGCAGGATGGATTAGTGTGTGTTTTTGTCTTACATTATGCCCTCCAAACTAATAATACAATTGATAATACAGATTCTTTTATAATAATACTAATTGACAATTATGCATGTAGTAATAGACAATAATCAATTTTAAGACACGAATAAGGTAATACATTATTCTAGAATTTATAGAGGATACCAACGGTATTCAAAACCCAAGTTCTCATTCAGTTCCTATAGGTTCCCCAATAATGCTGACACCCATTACAAAGTCCCCAATCAGGTCCTCTCTCCCCAGAAAAGCGCTTTAAATCCGGGCGGGTTCTGTGTGTGTTTCCTATCTCTCTCTGTCTAGGCCAGCTGTCATACGTGTCTAATATTTGGTATCGCAACATGATCAGGTAGCCTCTGTCAGGACTAGGGAAGGACCCACGTGGCGTGTGCTTGTTGTAGGACAATAAGGCCCAATCCATTTCTACCCCTTACCCTCTCCCCTTACCCCTCCCCTTGTTTTGAAGGGTGAGGGGGAAGTGGTAGAAATGGGATTGGGCCTAAGGTCCACCGGGAGTGCCCTTCCTGTGGCTGGGTGTCAGCTCTGAGGCCACAGGTGAGACCACGATGAAAGAGGCCAAATCAAACAACAAAACCCTTCTTAATGTTGGTTGGCTGGAGGCACCTCAGGATTTAGTTTAATGGAAAAACAAGATGCCAAACTCAACTCAGGGACGGCACTGTCCTTGCTGGTGGTGTGAGCGCAATCAAACATATATGGGTTATGATTGGTTTCAAATGGGGCATTTGATACCATTTCTACTGACCTCTCCTGGAACCAGTTTCATCCAAACAGAAACCATGCACTGGGTGAACTATATTTGAGAAAGTGTAACCCTAACCCTATAGTGCAGTGTAATGGTACAAATGTACAACATTTGTATTGGGATTTGAAATTCCCACGACTACCGGCCAGCGGCAGTCGCTGAGTTCCCCTTGTAGCGGGGTTCCAGCCAGGAGAGGACTCTTACAGTCTGAGTTCCCCTTGTAGCGGGGTTCCAGCCAGGGGAGGACTCTTACAGTCTGAGTTCCCCTTGTAGCGGGGTTCCAGCCAGGAGAGGACTCTTACAGTCTGAGTTCCCCTTGTAGCGGGGTTCCAGCCAGGGGAGGACTCTTACAGTTTGAGTTCCCCTTGTAGCGGGGTCCCAGCCAGGGGAGGACTCTTACAGTCTGAGTTCCCCTTGTAGCGGGGTTCCAGCCAGGGGAGGACTCTTACAGTCTGAGTTCCCCTTGTAGCGGGGTCCCAGCCAGGGGAGGACTCTTACAGTCTGAGTTCCCCTTGTGGCGGGGTTCCGGCGAGCGGAGGCCTCGTACTGTCCAAGTATTTTTATAGCGGGGTTCCGGCCAGCGGAGGATTGGTATTCTGAGTTCCCCTGTAGCGGGGTCCCAGCCAGCAGAGGATTGGTATTCTGAGTTACTCTGTAGCGGGGTTCCGGCCAGTGGAGGCTTTGTACAGGCTGGGTTCCCCTATAGCGGGGTTCCTTCCAGCGGAGGCTTTGTACAGGCTGAGTTCCCCTGTAGAAGGGGTTCCAGCCAGCAGAGGCTTTGTACAGGCTGGGTTCCCCTGTAGCGGGGTTCCGACAACAGGAGAATGAGATGAGTCGGGGTAAGGACCAGAGGGACCACAGAGAATATGGGGCAGTCTAAGATTAGCCTCCTCCCCTCCTCCCCTCTCCTGGTCCCATGCATGCCAGGCATGGTCTGCATAGCCCCAGTAGTGTCTTGCAGAATGCCAGAAGATCAGCTTTAAGCCCTGCTGTCAAGGACAGAACCAGGGCCTCCAGGAAGTCCTGGTGTAGTCCTGAAATGATGGCCCTGCTCAGCCGGCGGTTAGCTGTAAGATGCTAGCTGTAAGTGGTAGCCAAACATGGGTTTTCAGTTTGGTGGTGCCCTGGTTGTGTTTGATTTGGATCAATAACGCCTGAAATCGGATACACAGTATGATTTTCCCTTTATGGCGCTGTGTAGATGATATGGAGAGTTTGGAAGACTTGCTGAATGTAAAACATTCCAAGGGAACAGAATTCAAAGCATCATAAGCACGTGTTGGGGTGTGTGTATATGCCTATCCCTTCGTGTGTGTGTGTGTGTGTGTGTGTGTGTGTGTGTGTGTGTGTGTGTGTGTGTGTGTGTGTGTGTGTGTGTGTGTGTGTGTGTGTGTGTGTGTGTGTGTGTGTGTGTGTGTGTGTGTGTGTGTGTGTGTGTGTGTGTGTGTGTGTGTGTGTAAGAGGAGCCTCAGGAGTGAGTCAGGTGCAGAGTTAGGCACAAAGGAGAATCTGTGAGCAGGCCTTGGGTGGGAGCAAACAGGAACTAAATCCATGCTCGACAGCTGCGCTGTGTATGTCTTTGAGCATGTGTGTGTCTTTGAGCATGTGTGAGTGAGTGTGTGTATGTGTGTGAGCGTGACATGGTGAGTTAGATGTGTGTTTGTGTGCCGATTTTACCAGACGTGTTTTCCTCTCCTTGTCCTTCGATTATTTCACACCAAGATCATAGCAGATCAAAGCAAATGCGTTTATTAGCCAGTGAAACCTGAGCAGAATGACTCTAAACCACGCCCCCAACCACCACCACATCGCCTACCCTCACCCCCATCTCCCATTCCAAAGGCTCATTCCTGCCCTCCCCAATCGCATGGATTCCATATTAGAGGAAGAAGCTTAGGGCCTCAAAAGCTATTGAACAGAGCCATCACCTCTGTTCCACAGCCTGTCCCATGTCCACACACACACACGCACACGCACACACACACTCCCACAGACAGACAGAAAAATGCAATATGATATCGATTTATCTCTGCTGTGAAAGATAGTTATTTGGATGTAAGAGCACGAAGAGGTACACTGGCAGTCTTGTTTTTTTGATGTCACGTTGAAGGGGTTGGAGAAGTTTCCGTGTTAGTAGCGTTACATCTGGTTGTCTTTGTTCCATATAAAACAAAGACATTGAGCCATTCAGCTGCTTTAAGGTAAAAATATGTAAAGTTCAAGAGAAGTCGGATCCTTCCGTATTTGTATTATCAAGTGTTGAAGTGAATGATAATAAGCCATGATGTTTTCTAAAATACATTATGCTTCATAAATTAGGGATGAATAAAGTCTGTTTCATTTTCCATAGGGGTCCACTGAATATCCACTGATACCAGATCCCCACCTTCAACCCAACACAGTAGAATCTGAACTCCTTGTTCTAAACCCATGGATACCTCAGAGTCCAGGGTTGTCCCGGGTCAAGAGGGACTGGATCATCCCTCCGATCCGGGTGCTGGAGAACAGCAAACAGGTTCCTGAAGACCTAGTCCAGGTAAGATGGCCACCATAGACCAATCAGGGCTCACCACTCCAAACCTTTCTCCTACTGAATCTGCTGTTGGTATAAAATCAAATCAACCATCCATGACCAAACAGAACGGAGCCAAGAATGAACAAGCTTTAAGCACTGAGTAGATGGAGACAACTCTAGCTTTAAGAAGTCCTGTCGTGACCTGACTGTAAAGATTATCCATTAGAAATGGTTGAGTGGGAATAACAAGGAGTATTTAAACACAAACTCACTGTGAGCCAACAGCCCTCCTCTGATGTTCTCCCTCCAGATCAAGTCGGATAAGATCTTCACTAGTGAGGTCTTCTACCGGCTGGAGGGGCCTGGCGTGGACCAGGAGCCCAAAAACCTGTTTGACATTGATGAGAAGACCGGAATTATCCGGAGCAAGCATCCACTTGATCGAGAGAAGCACAAAAGTTTCAAGGTGAGATGAACTAAAGTCAGATGAAAACACTCCTTAAAAAAGACTGGACAGCAGTTATTGGAAGCCAATCTAGGTCACCATTGGCTATCATCTGACATTTATATTTGTATTATTTTATATTTTTTGTAGGTGTTTCACATCCAGAAGACAATTTGGCTAATCTCTATAAACAGATATTAAAGCTGAATTGTCTTCAGACGATAAATCCAATCAGTTTCTCTCCGCACAGACTGTTTACCTGCATGCCACTAAGAAACGCTCAAATGTTATTGATCAATACTACACAGCCTGCAAACGGACTACAAACGAAAACCAGCTTCCATTACAAAAACACTTGTCCCCTTGCCAACCGATCTGTTTATAGACATTATGGGTAAGCAAACTCGGATTGGAATCTTGTAAACCGACCCAATGTGGAAACCCCCTTCCAAACTCCTAGAGGAGCACAATAATGTGCAAAACAACTTTCCACTTCCTGCTTACCACATGCTTGGTGTTTTCATCGCCTGCAACAGACCGACGTCTCAGTTAGTCCGAGAGGTCAGAAGTATGTTTGGCTCTTAACTGCCGACCAGGGAGACACTTCTCTGCCATGTGGAGCAAACATCTTGAATGTTTCTACAAGCACATGTAGCATATGTTTTGGAAACCATGTTATGTATTGCACAGATGGCCAAATAAACCGAAAGACTGATTCATAGGAAACAATGTATGTATCGCTAAAATATGAATACAAATGTCTTCATGTTTGTGTTAAAACGTGAAAATGGGGGATTCTAATTCCCTTGGTGTTTCTGCCTGTATGTCTGTGTGCTTAATTTTTGTGTGTCTAGTTGAAAGCCTTCGCCCTGTCTCCCAGCGGGCAGAGGTTGGAGAACCCGACCACCATAGAGATCATGGTTCTGGACCAGAATGACAACAGGCCCTCCTTCATCAAGAACCAGTTCGCTGGCTCTGTGTCAGAGTTCTCCGTCCCAGGTACGGCCCAGCTAGACTACTGGCGGACCTCACTCGTTCTGTGGTGCCTGTCTCTCCCCTCGCTCTCTAAACATATCCTGTGCTGTGTCTCAAATCGCGCACTTCTCTAAGTGCACTGCTTTACAGTACACTGCAATTCAGTGAACTTAGTTGCACAGTGCGCAAATCTTGACAAGCTAGTACCGTCTCAAATCAAACACTGCCGCTGCGCACTTACCGGAAATGACTCGACAACTTCTTCTTCTACTACTTTTTAACGCTGATTGCAACCAACCAAGCGCCGCCATTTGAAAAGCAGTGACGTATCTTCCGTTTAGCGACGTAAGCTTCTAGACGTAAGCGGCATCTACGTCACCAAGATGGCGGCCGTTAAGTGTGGAAAGTATCCATCGATTCACACTCAATTTTCTGGCCGTTTGAGTGCGCCAATGTAGTGCGCATAGCGCACTACATTTTCGCACACTGCTCAGTGTGAACGCACTTGCGTACTCAAAATATTAAGTATAAGTGCAGAAGTGCGCAATTTGAGACACAGCACTGGTTTGGTTGATTGGGTACTCTAACCTTACCTTACCTTCAATTAATTAACCTTGTCTTCCCTTATCATCCGTACTTAACCTACTTACGTTGAGTAGAGTTGAGGATGCTTTGAGTTCAATGTATCACGGCCATTAAAGACTTCTGCTGTAAGGCACGAATGATGAATAATCTGGAAACTTACCTAACCTCAATTTACCATAAGTAACTAAGCTTTACACTTTCCTAATGAACGTCACCTCACTTCACCATACCATACCATAACAATAACCGTTAACATTACCATACCTCACCTGACTCTAATTTACCTTATCATAAATGTACCTTACCTCCTCCTTCCATGCAACAACTTACCTTTTCTACAACAGGAACGTCGGTGATGTCGGTGTTGGCCACCGATGCTGACGACCCCTCCACAGACAATGCTATCCTCAGCTACTCCATCATCGGCCAGGAGAGCGAACCAGGCGATGCCGTCACCAAGGTCATGTTCGGCATCAACAACGAGACGGGCGCCATCTACACGCGGGATGTTGGCTTTGACCGCGAGGTAAACCAGATGGCACAATCAGAGCTGAAGTGGAGGCTGAACGCATGTAAACTGCTTTAAAACACCTCCTACATTTCTAAAATGGCATTTACGCAACTCTAAATAGCATGTATGCACCTCTAATAGAGTATGCCCAATTTGCTAGACGGAAGAGATTTTGTCCAACGTCGGGAGAAGAGGAACAGAGAGAGGACAGACAGGGAGGAAAGACAGAGAGAGGAGGAACAGAGAGAGGACAAACAAAGAGAGGAGGAACAGAGAGAGGACAGACAGGGAGGAAAGACAGAGAGAGGACAAACATAGAAGGATGAAACGAGAGAGGACAGACAGGGAGGAGAGACAGAGAGAGGAGGAACAGAGAGAAGAGACAGAGAGAGGACAAACATAGAAGGATGAAACGAGAGAGGACAGACAGGGAGGAGAGACAGAGAGAGGAGGAACAGAGAGAAGACAGACAGGGAGGAGAGACAGAGAGAGGAGGACCTGAGAGAGGACAGACAGAGAGAGACAGATGCCACCCACTGCTCACAATTTGTAAACTTCTGCTGTTCCAACAGTTTTGATAATATATATACACACAGTTTGTTGCATCAAAATGTTCAGCTTCTTCTACTGTCATTTACACATTCATTTATTGATTTGATCTACAGTCTTTAGCAATTTGAGAGTCGTGCTCCTCATACACATCCGTTACGTTACTGGTATATTTTGTATGACATTCTACAAATAAATCAACACATCTTCTGAATGTCTTTGGGTATGTCCTGGTCCGCCTTACCTACCCACCTCTTTTTTTTTTTCCATTACACTGCTTGACACCATGGAAGCATAAAGTGTATGTAGCACAATTCAAATGGAAGTGCAATGTTCAATTCAATAAGTCATTCCATTATTCAATTGACAATTCATTATGCGATTTAATAATGGAATTTGAAAATACGTTGTTCAAGGTGTATTTTAATATGCAAAGTGACAATAAAATCCTCAATTCATTTTAGGAAAAGCAATAAAAATAGAATAACATTTTGTCACATTTTTTGAGTGCCTTCATTCAAACGGAAAAGGTATAGCGCCCACGTTATTGCAATGCACTTCGCCACGCTCCGTGTGTTGCAAAATTCAAATGACATTTCAATCCGCAAAACGCTTTGCAAAAGATTTGGCAAAAAGTTTTGCAAAAGATTTTGCAAAGCGTAAAAATATGTTAAGTGGCGGCCGGGGCGGGATCTACATCACGTCATCGTATTTTGTTTCCTTGTTTATGATCGTAGGCTATGTGTCAGCAATGGAGGACATTTTCGCTACGCGGCGAAGTTTAGCATATGCTGTGGAGAACTAGCCTGGCTATTGCCAGACTAAACCCAATCGTAGATTGGACGTTGGTCTGGGGAAACTGCCGCCAATTTCTTCAGCCCCAGAGGCGTGATCAACGGAGACGGCCCTTGCCGTCTCCGTTGAGTCGACGGATAGTTAAAGAATATTGGATGCGCACATAAGCTAACAATTGTTTTGTTCACCACATCATATGCCAAACTTCGCCGCGTAGCGACAATCTCCTCCATGCTGACACATAGGCCTACGAACATAAACAAGGAAATTACAAGGACCAGGCCCAGACGCGATTGGCTGATACGCTTTGCAAAATCTTTTACAAAACGTTTTGCAAAATGACGCAACCATCTCATCGAAATCTCACAAAATACGGTGGTCCCAACAAGGCCCCATACCCTAGAGGGGGATCCAGTTCCAGGTGGTGCTTGGATTTTGCTTTGTTTTGTTATACCTATAAAAAATGTATTATGAGATAATACATTAAGATGTAGGTATTATTAGTTAGTTTGTTACAATATAAAATTAATGGCCAATAATAACTGTGTTATGAAACAGGTGGTGAAGAGCTTCAGACTGAAGCTACAGGTGGGTGACATGTCCGGCATGGGACTGACCAGCGAGAGTGTGGCCATCATACACGTGACTGACATCAATAACCACGCCCCCCAGTTCAGACCCAGCATGGTAAGTTCCTACACCCGTCTTACACTTGTCCTCCTCCTCTATCTGTCCTCCACCTCAACCTGTCCTCCTCCTCTATCTGTCCTCCACCTCAACCTGTCCTCCTTCTCTCTCTGTCCACCACCTCCACCTGTCCATCACCTCCACCTGTCATTCACCTCCACCTGTCCTCCACCTCCACCTGTCCTCCTCCTCCGCCGGTCCTCCACCTCTATCTGTCCTCCGCCTCCACCTGTCCTCCACCTCTATCTGTCCTCCACCTCTACCGTCCTCCTCCATCTGTCCACTACCTCTACCTGTCCTCCTCCACCCCTCCTCCACCTCCACCTGTCATCCACCTCCACCTGTCGTCCACCTCTTCCTCTCCTCTCCCATATCCTCCACCTCTACCCATCCTCCTGCTGTTCTGTATTCTGTATACTTTGAAGCTGTGTGTATTGTGTTTTGTGTCTCATCCTTTGGTTCATATAGTTTTCATCTGATGTCCATGTTTTGGGTGTTGTTTCTAATGTGTTGCGTATTGTGTTTGTTGTGTGGTTACAGTACCACGTATCAGCGGTTGAAAACAGGATGGACTTCGAGCTGTGCCGGGTCAACGCGACAGACCGAGATGAGCCCGGCACCGGCAACTGGGAGATAAAGTACACCCTCACCCACGGCAACCCCGGGGGGCACTTCGTGGTCCACACGGACCCGGTCAGCAACCAGGGCGTGTTGACGCTGGTGAAGGTACTGCGAGCTGAGGGATAACACATAATAGCAGGGAATGCCTTTTCGTTTTTTGCCAGGTTGTCAGAATGCTATCGATGACATCCACTTCGTCCCCCGCTATAACTTGTGTTGGCGATTAAATGCCTGGACGTGTGCCAAGGCCACAGTTGTTAGGATATAATTATCCCCAAGAGCTACAAATCAGTGTTCACGTGACATCCTTTCACTACTCTCACTTTCATTCATACATATGAAGAGCTCTTTTCCAAAACGCTATAAATCCATTTGAATAGTTTACAGGAAAATGTATTTTTTTACCTAGACCCACATATTTTGTTAATATTCAATTTATCCTGTTAAAATGCTTTGTTGACTCAGTCTGAACATGTTGTACAATGATTTTTTAAATCCAACAGCAACATTAAAAAAATACATTTTCCTGTAAACTATTCAAATGGATTTATAGCGTTTTGGAAAAGAGCTCCTCATATGTGAATACTACTTTCACTGTATTTTTGAAGTTATCTGTATTTTTTTAAAAATACATATAGCTTAAAGCTACAAATATTATATTGTGTTTTAATGGTCAGACTTAAAAGTGCGTTATGTAACAATATGACACCAAGCGGCAAAGTGGGTACTGCATTATAAATCCCACTGCCTCCTCCTCCCCAGACTGTAAGCTCATGCTGGTTGCCATGTTGAGAACACAGAACCAACAAGAGCAAAGATGGACTGAGTGCAGCATCATTTTCTCTGAGAGACAAGCACAGTCATTCTATGTTGACAATGACAAGGGGAACAAGTTCTTTGCAAATTATAAACCATCCATGTTCAACTGACCTGGGTTTTATCCAAGCTCTGGTCATGACGTTTTTTTGAACCAGCACAAAGCTATTTAGGTTGCTTAGAATCTAGTTAAATTTATTTAAAAAATGTTTGAAATACCATTACTCTATCATCTCTGATGACATATAATGTTCAATGGTAATTACTTTTATAGCGTATAGCTCCATTATCTTGTATGATATGAAATAGATAATTGTATTTAATAGGTGCCAATAGTTGATTTTATCTAATCATTCATATATTATTTGTGCTTTCTCTGCATAGCCTCTGGACTTTGAGAGCCAATCAGAATACACCCTCGTTCTTACTGTGGCTAATCGGAACCTGCTCAGCTCCAAGGCCCCAAACGTTCCTGTGAGCAGCGCTACAGTGGTGGTGACAGTGGTGAATGAAAATGAGGCACCGCGCTTCAGAGAAGACCCCATCCAGATCCTGGTCCCAGAGTCCGTGGTGCCAGGGACCATCCTGAAGACTAACCTGGCCTATGACCCTGACCAGACGGGACTGAGGTACCACCCAGCTGTTGGTCTCAAAGGGCTTCAAGGGCAGCACATTACATCATAAGCCCTCTAAAGGACAAGGGAAAACTCTAGAAAAAAATCTGTTTCTAACTAAAGTGTCCACAGTCTACTTGTAGACATTCTAGGAAATATAGCTTAACCCTTTCCTTCTCCTAAGATACATGTAACCAAAACAATTGATTATTATGGATAAAATATTCAGAGAAATTATTCAATATATAAAGTAGTAATAGTAAAACATAAAACAAACTTTACATACTTATTGTGCTCATAAGTTTGTTGAAATATATGTTTTACTATTAAAGTTTTTCTCAGTTGCTTTGGTACATTTCTCGGATCAGAATTGAAATTCTCAAAACTATCTGTTCAATCTTCATTGTGTCACTTGTGCACATCAAAGAATCTGTTTCTCATTTATTTCAACAAATTGCAAATGCTTTGGTACATTCATGCAAATGATTACGTACAATTCTCTGCTCTTTCCTACATTATCAATTGCTTATGTCATGTTGGTCAAAATGTATTGTAATGTGTCTCTATTGAATAGTCTCACCCCCACAACATTTAGGCATTAGTTCATTGCATAAGTCTTTACATGCAAAATGGTTGAACAAGTGGTCATAATATGTCAAGCATATTTCTATACATTTCAGTTAGACTTTTTTCTAAATCTGTCCTGAATTGTTAAACTGCTACCAGGTGAATCTTGACTTATCTCTAAAGAAGGGAAATGTGTTAAGTGTTAGATCAACCAACGATCAACCAGTTTACTGGAATAGCTCAAAGATGCATATCATGAACCATGAACTGGCAAGTATATATATAGCTGGACCACAACACAATCTTACATTGTCTGACAATGGGAGGACAAGGAATTGGACGGGGTCAACAGCCAGAGAGAAGAAGAAGAGGAAGAGGAGTGAGGCTTCCTTGAGAATTGAGAATTTGTGGCCCAACAAACAGGAACGTTAGCCTGGCTCCGCCCGCCTAAGTACTTCCGCTCAATTTTAATTACCCTTCAGTACTACGCCTGGGTCTGCGGTATGTTAGTGGGTTTTCTCCGTCCAAATTTTCGGCGTCCAATCAGCGGAACAGAGGAAGTGGCTGAGAACAATGACATTAAAGTCAGCTCTCGTTGACGGACATCTTCACGCAGTGTTTGGGTTTGTTACAGCCCTGCGCCACAACGTGATTCCCGGCCAAAAGTTAGCGATTGGTTATGGTAGATCCAGAGTGGCCAATAGTAGAGATCCAATAGTTTTAAACTTCAACAGACACCCGCCTTCAAGTGAGTTAACGTTTGTCAATTGAGTAGGTCCAGACTCTGTGCAAAATGAAACGAGGTACGAGAGTCTGTGGTAGGCCAGGCTACTACAGGAACGTCAGGAGGGTGTAGGAAGACTGCACTGTAATTCCTACAGCAATGCATGTAAAGTTTACCATATGGAGATTTGTCCTATGTTCACATTTTCTAGCAATTGACATTGTCAACAATTACAGTACAAACAGTCAAAGCCATAAATGTGAATCTTGTCCAGTCTCTTGTGTACTCAAATCTCCCACATACACTAAAGTGTAACTTACAATTTACAATAACTGTCCTCAAAACTCTAGCCATAGTTTACATCAGAACATCCCTCCAGAGTACACTTTCCATATTGACATGACTAAGGAATTTGACTGTCTTATCCGTACACAAGGACTTGTCATTCTGATCGCACTGACATGTTCATTGACACATATCTTTTGAGAGATGAACTAAGGATTCTGAACAAGCCACTGGCTTTTGCAGGTAATCCATGGTGTTTTGCTATTTGTACTAATTGTTTTGAGAAATGCATTTACTGGTTTCTATATGTTGAGGATGATTCGAGAAATGTACCGAAGCGACTGAGGAAAAACTGTTAAATCATGGTCACATGTATATGAATGAAAGAACTGTTTTCAGATATGACATCATCAGAGATCCTGAGAGGTGGTTGGAGATCAATAAAGTGACCGGTGACATCATCGCCAGGAGACCGTTCAACATCCGATCAACCTACCTCAGGAACGGCGTCTACAACGCTGTTATAAGGGCAACAGGTTTGTGGAACCCATTCATGATATTATATCCGGTGGTTCACTCTTGTTTACATGATTTTCATATTTGTTGAACACTACAAACAAGTTAAGTTATTTATTTTTGTTTAAATGTTGTTTACTGCTACAAGCCGTGTTGTTGAAATGTTTACTCTTGTTTAATGCTGTTTACAACCACAAATGTTGTTTACGGTTCTCTCCTGCTGTTCAGGACTATAAACATGTTGTTTAAATGTTCTTTACCGTAGATGCAGAAGGCATGACCACCAGCGCCACCCTGCTCATCACGCTGAAGGAGACCAACGACTATCCCCCCCAGCTGGTCCCCCTCAGTGGCGCCGTGTGTCACCACAGTCACCACCCCGACAGCGCCCTCCTGCTGACGGCCCTGGACGAGGACCTGGCCCCACACGCAGAGCCCTTCGCCTTTGAGCTGCCAGAACAGATGGCCCTCAATTGGACCATCGTCCCAGTCAACAGTGAGACCAGACACAAACCTTTTGCTCTTTATCTGCTAGCGTGGGATTGTCTCGTGGGTGGGTGGTTGTTTTACTAACCCAGTGGAAAGGTTCTGGGTTCAAATGTCTGCAGTCTGCCCAGTAGGCATCTTGGAGCAAGAGGCCCCTAACCCTTACCCAGCTTCTTAATGTATGCATTCTGTTATCTGTTTTATTTTTATTCTCTAAACTGATTTTGCCGGTGAACCACTGTATTTTCCAATTTGGTAGGCTAATTGAATACAAGCAACTGTTGAATGACTAACTAGTCACCTACTTGGTAAAATCCCCACTGTTTTCTGCTCCTGAATTTCCCCCTCTATTCTGCTCCCCCCTCCCCCAGAGACCACACGCCCGGCTCCACTCCCTGGTGCGAGCTGGAGTTGAGCTATGTACGAGGTGACCGTGCAGTGTGATGTGATGCCTGTAGGTCCCCAGCCCTGGCCTCCTTTTCCCAGATCACAAATGGTCACCGTCTGCGCACGCGGCAACTCCTTTTCCCAGTGCAGGTCAGAGACCGCCAGCCATGTTGGGCTCCAGCGTGGGTATCAGCTTCATCGCTCTCATCATCGTCATGGCAGCCATCGCACTGCTCTGCTCGGTGAGTCACAGAGCGTAGTTGTGTTTATGAGCTCATGCCGTTTCTTCAAAGAGCATTAATTAGTAAAATACATTTCTCTAGTGCAAATGTTAGCCTTTATATTATTATGTTGGAAAAGGCCAGAGCAAGGTTGAGAACTTTGAACATTGCTCTACACTGTGCTGCTGAAAATTAACAATTTGCTTTGTTATAGAGAATAAGGTACTTGTGGCGGTATATACGAACCGTCGTAGTGGT
>OLKM01005029.1:0-18828 GCA_900291075.1 Melanogrammus aeglefinus | reverse complement strand
ACCTGCGAAAACGCCCGTCCAGTACATCTGGTTTAACAAATAGCCGCCAGCTAATAAAATATATATATTCTTTAATTCTCATCATTTGTTTCTTTTTCAGAGCGTCTATATCCTTTGGAGATCCAGCATATGCAGCTGTCACAAGGATCGGTCCAGTGTCATCGCGGGAACGATCCATAGTTTTCGGTTACAATAATTGCGTAAGAAGAACTTTATGGGTGGGGTGGGGTCACTTTTCGAGAAGTGGCTGCAGATTTCACTTACAAGCTATCAACACTCCATATCTACTCCCTCTCAACTCTCTAGTCAAGATATGCAAATTATACTGAATCATGATTATGTTACATTATACATGTTAACATTCTGAACACATTCAGAAACTTTTCTTTATCCAAGTTCTGGAATCCAGGGCTTCCATGTTGGTTGTTGATTTCGACTGAGCAGGGCCCAACCTATGTGAAGGAAAACAATGAACAAATAGTGTGACTCACCCCATTCAATATAAGTGCCTCCTTACAAAATGTTTTTAGAAATGTTCTCCTGATCCATCCTTAGTCAAAGGTTCCATAATCGGTTGTCAGATGACACAGTTTGCAATCTTCAGATTATCTGTTATATTTTCCTTATTTTTCAGACGAATAGGATCTCAGACGCTCAGATCAAATGCGGAGGCATGTGAGGCCACATGGAGTCCTGGAGTGGATGATTTCACTCAGGAATGACTACTGGCCTGCCACGTTCACTGTGCCATGTCCTACAGATGGAGTCCTTTTTCTTTTGGGGACTGACAGATGGAGCACCGGGATTTCTTCCCAAGCTTCTAAGATATGCTGGATCGTCCGTACGTTCGCTTGGCCTGTAAGCTATTTGTGTCTTAATTAACTGCGTAACTCAAGAAAGGAGACTTGAGGGGATGATGATGATGAGATGATTAGAAAGTACACCATGACATCTTGCACTAGTTTAGAAATCAATATAATCATAACATTGGCTATCTGACTAAAGACTATGGCTTACTGTGCAATGTCTCAAAAAATGAGAAACTTGATTCTAACATGACCTTCTGCAAATTAGCTAGTTAGTCTTAATTGTCTCCTTGGCGAGAAATTATGTCTAGAACAGACAGAGACTCCAGGACGCCAATAACAACATACACAAACACATTTTTTTCTTGCTCACATGCATCATCAATTTCTGAAATTAGCATCTCTAGTTTGATGTGTTTTCTGTTCTCTTTATTCTCTTTACTGCACTCTTGTTGAAAACAGAGCGGAAAACTCACAGCAGACAAGTTCGGACAAGTTTTTTTGGAGTGGAGGCCTGTCGCGATTTGAAGTGGACAAATATGCCAGGAGGACATTTTGACTGGTCCCAGGGTTGCAGCCCAGAACATGCTTGCGGTAATCTGTTGACTGGTGTAAACCGTAAGCACCTACAGATTCAAAGGTGCAGCAAGGTGCTACAATGTTATGTGTGCATTTCACGCTTCTTCATTTGAAAGTAACCATACAAATATTTAAAGTTATCTATGTATCTTTCTATTTAGATCGCAGGAACAAGCCATCTTTGAGGGGCGTTTTCATTTGCACAGGGATGATGACCGTCGAAGGACTTGGTTACATCATATCCGCTTACATCAACAGTCATGTAAACTTTGAGAACTTAGAACTATATTTACCAATGAAACATGACAGACACTGACAAATTGTTTGAACACCTTTGGACTATTCTCATCTCCATGTTTAGGTTTCTGGCAAGGAGGATGCCTTGAGGCAATGGTCATCGGCACGGGAAAAACGAGCTAAGAAGCTCCTCTGGTAAGACAGATGAGGGGCTTTGGACACTTAGCGTGTGCGACTGGGGTTCTCCTCCGTGCCCATAACACTGTAACAGGGGAAATTTTTGCGTACCCCATGTCCTGCCAAAAACATCTCAGCTGTGAGGCCAGTTTACTCTTCTTTGCACATGGACTAGTGCATTTAAGTATGAAAGCCTTAACCTGCAGAGAGTGACACAGAACAATGCCCAGAGCTCCAGGATCATCCTCACATGCAGGCCGTTCCTGTCTGTGTTTCACGCTAAGTTTCATAACTTCAAATGTGAGTTACAGCAATAAGTGGTTCATGATGCAGATTTTGTATTTGGGAACGTGACAGAAGCTTGTTGTAGCTTAGACGTTTTGTAAATGTTTTCTTTTTTTGAAGGTCAAATGGGAGTGGAAGCTTCACCAGCAGGGAGTGGCTCAACTTTGGGAGAGGTGGAGCAGGCAACGCCATTCTCTCAAGGATTGCTGTACAACAAAGACATGTCAAAAAGCAGTAATGTCTTGATCCTGATGGAACATTGTGAGGACTATATATGCCAACTTTGACAATATATCTCAGAACATTAATCAAATGATTGACCTGCCATGTCATTGCTACTTCTTTGCTATTTACCTACTAACAAGGTTACTACTATAGTTTTATATTGCTAGTTATTATATTATCTCATAAAAGTTTGGTGGTACCCAAGAAAGTCTGCACAATTTCTTCCACTGCTACTGAAAAGACGGGTGAGTTGACAGAGGCGCACGGAACATGCTGACATGTGATGGCCATAGCGCTGGAACCAAAAAAAGTTTCCACAACTTAGGCTTCCACTCTGTCAGTCGCGAGAAAGTAGAAAAGTATTTTTCCTCTGCAACAATGCTTAGCAATATCATAAATAAATATGGGCACATATATCACAAAAACCATAGGGAAGATTTTCCAAGCATATTTCTTTAATTACAATGGAATACAGGTGGAATGCCATCATATGTATTTTGTGTTCATAGTTGTTAAGCATACTCACATGAGAGGCAGTGCTGTTGTACGATATCAGCACTGGTGTGATTCGGTTGAAGCGCCGGAGTTGCCGCAGCATACATGAAAACAATATTTACAGTTGTAGCACTTTCCCTTATTGTCATTGTTCTTTTTCTTGAAGGGCTACAACAACCTGGAAAGCCAGTTAAATCGCTATGGCGGACCATGAAAATGTGGGACTTAGGTATCCAAGAGACACATGGGAGCCTGATCGTTTGAATGTCAATGAGTGGGCAGAACGTGGTTCACTGCTTTATAACTTTTTACTATCAGATATCCATAAGTGACTAGTAGATTAATACAGTTAGAAGTATATATGTTTACTGTCTACTTTGGATAATTTGTCATAGAAACAAGCTCTTCTTTTATATCTTTAAAATTTGAATTTATTTAAGCTTTGAATTTTGCTTTTTGGCATACGCACATACAGTATCCGGAAAGAGGGTTTAGGTAGTTACTAAACACTAACAACTTTGGCTGAAAATTCGCAAGGGTATCCTTTTAAACATAACTAATGATTGCTAATGACGTTTGCAATTTTTAAAAACAAAGACCTCAACTAATCAACCTAGCTAAGTGCAGCCTTTCGGTTCCAAGATATCGAAAGAATGAGGCTCACTTGCCACAGAACTATTTTTTACCAATGGAATTTCATGAAGCATGATTTCTTATTTCCTTTATTCAGCAACAACATCCCCTCATGACGCGATGTATGGTGCTGTGAGCACCCGAATGAAGAGCTGGTGGGCCAGCAATTAAAAATGGAGCCAGGTCTTTATAAAGACAATGACGGCTGAAAGGGCGAGCCCAGATACCCGTTAAAGATTGGAGGAAAAAAAAAAATTGAATTCACGTAGTAGCGAAAGCATTACAACAGGATGGATGCTTAAATGGACATCCTGACCGTAAGACAGCATCCTTCAGATGACTTCCTTTGCCGTAGGCAGCTTCCACAAGGTAGTACATACAAACCTCTGATCTATAGACCATTTCAGCGAAAACCAAAACCTGCTGATCAGCACTAGAGCCCCGAGGATCGACGTATCTTTGTGATAGAAGATAGGCTAGATGTATGCTCGTACATTGCATTAGAGGAGCATAGTCAGTCTGACTGCCCTAAAGTCCACTACCATTAAGTCTGACCGAGGGTTATGGATCTAAGGTTTTAACGAGTTAGGAAGTCGGAAAATAAGAGAATGGAACTGCACAAGTGGCCCTGCTTAAGTTTCTCACCCAAACAACTTCCGCATTTTTCGACATCTTTTTATTTATTTTTTTCTGGAATGCCGAATACAACAACAATAATCCTATGTGCTTGTAAAATGTGCAGATATTAGCTCAAGACTAATGTTCCCTCCTGAATAAGCCGTTGCCGTAGGCTGATAAGCTGTTGTTCTGTCATACTTTGTTGCCACTTGCCGCGTGCAGCTCACGTGTCTCATCATTTGTACAAACAGTAAATGGGTCATTTTTTAAATGATCACCACACTGGCCAACATCTTTCATGACTCATTTTTAATCGCAGTAAATCTCTAATGCTAATAACAACTGCTTTATATAAAACTTATGGTATTCCAGACTCTGTTGATCTGAGGATCAAAGAGGAAGGCATTTTGATTGTTGTCATGGCAGCAGAAGACTGAAGAGAGAAAAGGGAATCCTTGTTGCAGAGAATAGTTAAAACACTGGAACTATCTCGCAACCGTTGCAGACAGCCTAAGGGAGAGGTCATCCCAGCTTGTGTCGTGAGACAGTATGTTTTAAGTTATATATTTGCAAAGTTGCTATAAATGACTTCTATGTTTCTAAAAGTTCTAATCAGGCTTCTTTTTTTTTACATATAAGCTATTATGTGGCTGAGCAAAGCTGGGGAATCGAAGGTCTGCAGGCCATCTCCAGGAGGCGCCAGAGAGAACCAACCAGAGAGAGATAAAGCATGCAAAACGGTTACATAGAATCCTCTCTGGAACAGGAGCAGAAATGAACTTTGAGACAGTGATTCAAGTACCACAGCGACTCTACACTGAAGAGAAAGAGTAAATATGAGATTACTTTTGTACATCTACCACCTTTGAGGCCGTCAGTGGGAATGGTCAGTCAGCCTACAAAGCTTATAGGTCTTTTAAATTAGTGCGGTATTTTCTTCACACACTGTTTGAATAATTTGTTGGTTGTAGTAGCATCAGAGTGTGTCTCTCTCTCTCTCCCCCTCCTCAAAATTGAATAATGCTTATGATGGGACAGGCTATTGTTTTGGAACACTAAGTTGTTGAATGGAGTTATTTCTCTGAAAAAGCCTTTTTCAAATGATATAGAATCTAGTTCAAAACCCTGTATGCATTATCAGCCATTACTGTAATTTAGCTTTCCCCAAAGGCTCATGTTGCACCACTAGCACACTAATGTACTATATTCATTGAAGTCTTTTACCAGTAGCTGGGCAGGGCACTAGGAGGAAACAGTTTAATTGTCCATATGTTCCTGCATTGTTTCCGTTAAAACCATTGGATTTAGACAGTACATTTTTTCTACATCTCCCAGGTCCATGCCCTATAATACGCATTTTGTGTGTAAAGAAATGGGCGCGAAAGCCTGCAAGCTAGTCATCAGGCAGCAACGTCGAGCTGCGCTGCATATTCTCTCATGACACATACCACACCCTCTCAATTGATGATGGTCTATTTACTGTAGAACTCGTCCTCTTTGCTTGTCCTATGACACAGCAGCATCTCTCATGCGTATCCCTATTTTCAGCCCACCACAACCCAACCCAAGCTCCACCTGTAGCCTCCGGCAGGGGCGGACCTGGGGAAAAAAGTGCCCCGAGTTTTCCTGTCAGACCGGCCCACTCAATACACGGCGCGCAGCCCACTAAAGTACACGCCGCGTTGCCCCACTCAATGGATCGCGCGTATCGAACAGTCAGTTGGCCTTCTGGAAAAATACCCATACACTTAAACATTATTTGGGATGATACAACAGAGGAAATTATATCTCATATATGTAATTGTTTGTTTTTTAAAAAACATTTGGATTCACCAAATTTGCCCTGGATGGACACATGGAATAAAATGATTATTGGCTATTGGTAACACTCCAGAGTGGTATAGTTTGCTAGATGAATATGCTTAACTCTTTGCTAGTATGCAGATGGTTATACAAGTATAAACAAAAGAAAAAAAAAAAAAAACCTAAAAGCCTTAATGAATGTTCAGCAGAGAAAGACCACACAAAGAAACTGGAATCAGAGTTAGAATTAGTATGAACAATAATATATTCAGAAATGAACAGAACAGACATACGATGGGGTGTGGAACATCAGCGGTATCAGTAGTGTTGCATGCATGTGTGTGATGTTTGTGTGGTGTAGGGAGCGTGCCTGAAGGTGCATCACAAAAACAGTAAGTTACATAACAGAATCCTAAACTGTCAGCCCAGGTTCTTTAAGGTCATAAATAATAAAATATATATATATGGTTGTACATAAATATATATATACATCTATATCATATATATGGATATAAAAAAACAATATCAGTATACTCCATACTATAACAGTTTTATTATAAGCCCACTACATGAGTAGTTTTTGCAGCAGCTCACTCTTTTCTGCAACACCGTCAATGATTTTCTCACTGTCCAGCATCTGCAAAACATCTGTTTGAGTAGCCATCAACATAAAAGCCTCCAGGTGCTGTTGAGAGAGTGAGCTCCTGAGCCTGTTTTTTATGTATTTCAGGGTTGAAAAGCTTGCTCAATCATGCTACCTGTGTGACAGAGAGGGTAAGCAGGAACCTGTATGCAAGGCCTATGATGTGGTATGCATCTGTCAGGAGGTTGTACTGCTTCAGAACTCGGTAGCAACAGATTGGACAGTCCTTACAAGATGAGCACTTTTTGTACACTATCTCTGCCTCATCTTCAGCATCCTCTGGCCCGGGTTCTGTTGTCTTTGTTGTGTATTCATCAAATACTGATGACTTCAGCCTATCCCATTGTCGTGCCAGACTTTTGAGTTCGCTCTGTAACTCTGCCTCTGTTGCTCTGTCATCAAATGGCAGCAAACATTTGCTTAACTCTTGAAGTGCTGCCTCTGGGAAACTTTCGCCGTAGGATATAACCTGGCTGAAGTTTTTTGGGTCCAGAAGTGCCAGATCAGCATACAAAGTGCCATTCTTGAGGAAACGTTGGTGCATGCTTCCTGCGACTGTGTCCATTATTCGATTGTGAACCTCAATCTTGTATGATGCTTCGGCATCTGTCACAGCCTCATCTCGGGACCTCTCTCCAGGCATAGATTTTTTCCTTCTTCCCCGTTTCTGTGGCAGAGTGGTCTCCACCTCCAGCTCAGTCTCCTCACTCTCTTCCCCAATTTTATTGTTGGCCCACTGGATGAATTTGTCGGCTGCTGTCTTGATGCTCTGAAAATCTCTGGTCATTTCTTTCAGCTCTGCTTCTGCAGTCGCAACCATCCGATGAGCTGTCAGGATGTCCATTCCACTGGTTTGAAGATATTTGGAAACTGGTGAAGTGACCTGGAAAATTCGCAGGAAGATCTGAGCTGTTAGTATAGTTTCATACTTTAGAAGCTGGCCGATGTATCCCTGGGCATTTACTCTCGCCGTGGCATTGATGGTCTCTCCATCTTGAATGGCTGAGAGGGTGTGAAGGACATCAAAATACAGGGCCCCGTCTGGCTTTCCAAAAGAGCCAAACACCTTCGTCAGAGCAGCATCTTTGGACCACCAGCGCGTTTCTCCTATAGAGGTGAGACGTCTGCGTCTTGGGTCTTTGCTCTCCTTTTCCCAGATGTTCATCCTCTGGTAGGACTCTCTGAAGAAGACAGCGATGTGGTTCATAAGAGAAAAAAGAGAGCCACTTGCCAGCACACACTGTGTTGTGTCTGTCAGCACAAGATTTAATATGTGTGAATAGCACCACACATGGATTTGTGTTGGGCACTTTTCAGAGAGCAGTGCAGAGAAGCCTTTATATTGGCCTTGCATATTGGAGGCCCCATCGGTGGAATTCCCAATACACTGCTTTACATCCAGATCCATGGCCACCAGCACGCCATTCACAAGTTGGGCAAAGTACTGCCCAGTGGAAGCCTCACATCTGGTCACAGCAACTAGTCGCTCATGAACAGTGTCTGTCACATACCGTATGACAACAGAGCACTGATCTTGGGCTGTGATGTCCTGTGTGGTGTCGATCTGGACCGAGTACATTTCAGATTTCCGGACTTCAGCAGCGATGGCACTTTTCATGAGGCGTTGAATGGTGGTGATGATGTAGTCGATGGTCGTTTTGGATAGGAGAGTGACAAGGGCACCTCTACCTTTTGTTGAACCAGACTGGTGAATCTGCTTGCTCTTTTCGATTGCGAAGGATGGTAGGTTGCTTTGAGACAAAAATCATCATTTTTCCCAGTAAAACTGTTATTTCCAAAAAGTTACCATGGTCAATAGTGTCGTCATCCAGTGTGTATGCTGCCTCTTTCTGCCTGCCTCTGTAGCTCAAACCTCTTTTGCCGATGAGCTTTATTACATCTATAATGCGCTCCAACACTTGTCGCCTTCTGCGGACTTGCTCTCTGTGAAGTGACATCTGAGGTCAATGAGAGAGTTCTATGGATCGTTGCTTGTTGAGATCTGAGAAAATATGCCTCAGCGCAACCTCTGTGTAGGTGGCTCTTCTCATGCTCTTCAACTCTCTGGTGTATGTGTGTGAGGTTGGACATGCCAGTGATGAACGTGCTGCTTTCTGTGTGATGAGCAAAGGCGAGACAAAGGGAACAGAAGAGGGCTTCTTTTTCTTGACTGGTATGAAAGCTCATTTTCTGTTTGTGCCGTCTTTACAAAAAAAAGCTCTCTGCACTACAGCCTTGTCTGCCTTCTGCTGGGGGTGAAAACGGAAGAAGTGGTCAAATGTGTCTGACTTCGGCCTGGTGAAATAATCAAAATCTTTGCCTTCACTGTCTGTGTCTTCTTGCCCTTGATCATCCCTGTCATCTTGGCCTCGACTTTCTCTGTCATCATGGCTGCTATCCCTGTCCTCTTGGCCTTGACTTTCTCTGTCATCCTGGCTGCTATCCCTCTCCTCTTGGCCTTGACTTTCTCTGTCATCCTGGCTGATATCCCTGTCACTGTCATCTTCAGCCTACGTGAGTGGTAAATAGGGTTTATCATGTTAGTATGTTAAACCATTGACACAACACTATCAGCAAACTACACTTAAGAACATTACATTTAAGTGTACTAAGAATACTTTTTTATAATTAACTTTCCACTATTGGTTAGTACACTCAATTGTATTAGATAAATATACTTGAAATGAGTCAAACTATTAAAATATTTAAACACAATTAATCGCAATTTTTGACTGTCTACTTATTATGTTATGTTGCTATCTACATGTGAATAGTGGATTGGCTTGTTTATGCAATATGTTTATATTTTATTGAAAAAACACATGCCAAAACAGGGCGTTACAAAAATATAGAATTATAAAAGTGCACAATTTCACAAAAAGACTCAGCCTATAGTGCAGTCAAACCATGGCTTAATAATTTCTTTTTTTCAAGTTTGCTGTGAACATCGCAGTCAGGCCTCTTATTTAAGAAACAATGAACCTTAACAGTTAGGTTACCAATAGAAAGTAGACAAGCCTGTTGAAATTTTCAAACAACAGTGAAGCTCGCTTCATTTGCGCATAAAAAAAGCCCAAACGGCATGGCCTATTGTTGCTTGCGGTTAGCTGTGATGCGTGCGTGCGTGTATGTTACGCTAATCGAAGTTCATTTGCTACAACAGCATGCTAAAAAACAACTACGGCTGTGTTAGGAACCAAAAGAGGTGTTATTAATAGTCTGTGAAAACATTGAGCGACACTTAAAATGGTTTGCGAGCGTCGTTCATCATGCGTGTTGAATTCTGATCTTAATACATTAGTAGAAATCAGTCAGTGTGGTATACTTATTTTACTTAGTAATGTAAAAGTGTTACACTTACGTGTCGCTATGTAACCATTGTAGCCTGATGCGATTGGTCTTCATGCCCCTGGCTGCTGCTTCCAGCAGCTGAATGGATGCCATTGTTGGTAACATATATCATTTTGCTATTATGTCGTGAGGATGTCATGCGTATTACCTATGGCCAGTCGACGCCTGGCTCTACGTAACATATTAACATAGTCTTGATGCATATACAAAATTAATTTATAATTTTAGATTTTAGCATACTAATAGTGCTGTTTACTTATTTGTCACAAGTTCATGGAGATTCTTAAGATTTCCTTATTTTACAACTGGCATGTCTGATTGCTTTCTCATCAGATTTAAGCAGTGACTGAGTTCAGGCAATGTTAAAATCGATAATTCTGAGATGTCGAGTACAAACATCAGTTTGCTATATTAACAGATCTTAAGGTCTATGATACTGAGATACTAGCCTGTAGGGAACGTTTCTCATGCTGCGAATTAGAAGCTACATTTGGCGAGGTCAACTGCCATTGGTCTTACCTTTTTCACTGTCACCAGTCCGTGTTTTCCGAAAGAAATAGTATTGTTAAATGTTTTTGAGGCACCTTCCTCCAGACATTCTTTCTTTATATCTCTTAGCTTTTCAGCTCCTACCTTTTCGTTTGGTACCCTCGCCATGCTCTCTCACTCTCAATAAACCACGGTCTGCTAGAGGATGAGTCGCAAGGCAAGGAAAGGAGCCTCCCTCATGGTGGTGCGCATGTCGTAGCATACTGGGTGCCGCGTTGCGTGTATGTGCGCAGAATCGACACTCTCTCTCTCTGACTCACTCTCTGCTGATGAGTAACTTCGGCTGTGTTGAGAAACCAATTTAAGGTTGTATATTTAATAACGTCGTGATAAAACACATATTAGAGAGAGACATAAAAAGAAATCGAGAGAATAGTCTCCATGAGTGCAGAGACCGATTCTCGGGTAGTAGTATAAGAGGAGTCAGTTTCCTCTACGGGTGCCGTTAACCGATATGTGCCAGATGCGACTAGACGCTTGACCTCTGTGCCGGCTGTCGCTTCACTGTGGAGGAGCATTGTGCTGATTCGATGTTATACAGACGATGCGTGCACAGAGGATTAATGCACACATTGATGGACAGGCTTCACTACTCATCGAGCTACCTACAGACACACAGGGGTGATGTCGCGGGGAAATTGCGCATCTGGTGCCAGTCGCGCAACCCTGGTCAGTCGGCGTGCGTTTTATTTCAACATCAGACTGCTACAGCTGAAAGGATCATTTTTTAAATATTCAAATGTTGGCAGCCTCTTTAATATCCACCTGTCTGTTAATCTACAATGGAGACTTCGTTGTTTTCTTTATTTCTAATGAATGTCGATTTCCATTAATGAAATATCATAGTCCGGTGTCGGAGACAATAATATGTTCGCACTTTTTCTGAGTCTCAGTAACTAATAGAGTTTGAAAAATGAAGAGGTCAGATCGTACTTGGAGATAAGACCAATGGGAGGTCGACCAGTGCTACGGACCCACTCAGCAGGGCACATAGCCTGACGCAATGCCTATGTTCAATACAGAGATGCCTGATTACGTTTATTTGGAACAGATTTACTCGAAATCCCTTTACAAGAAATATGTTGATGTTGATATGATGTTAGCCTCCACACAAGACAAAGGAGCTCGGCGTTACAAATTACTAATTCTGTTTTAGATAGATAGATCTAGATAGATAGAATAGATACTAAAGATAGATAGATACAGTAGATAGATAGATAGATAGATAGATAGATAGATAGATAAGATAGATAGATAGATAGATAGATAGATAGATAGATAGATAGATAGATAGATGGACAGACAGACTACTGGTAAGCCCCCCCCCCCCCCCCCCCCCCCATAGAATGTCCCGTTAATATAATTAATTTACATCATTTATAATACATCCATGTCCGCATTTATTTTTCATATTTCATATAACTTTTTTAAATCGGGGGACAACTGGCGATTGCACCGGACTGGACAGCAGCCGACAGATTTATGACGTTAGGTTATGGTTTAATAATCATTGTGAATGAGGGTGAGTAGGCTATATGGTGCTTAGTGTTAACACAATCAACATATAGGCTATGTCCTTACAAATTAAAGTTGGTGGTGTGTCTGGAGCAGCTGCTGACAGTGACAGTTTCCTCAACACTAAACGTGGACCACAATCCGATCCTCAATCACTAGACATAAAAGGCATAGGCGTGTCGCCTGTGTATATTCTGTGATTTTGAAATCCTCCCGCCCCTGAACGCATCTCCGTCAGTATCTGAGAGACGTCTACTACACCGTAATAAATGTATATTTTTATGTTTTGGAGACATACGTTTTCAAATAACATGACCATATATCTTAAGTTTATTTTATTTTTTGCATTAAAAAGTAACGAAAAATATGTTTTAGCAACCCTAATCTATCAACCAACCCTAACATCAACTGAAAACTACAAAGATGGGGACATGTCCGGAAGTTGCAATACACAGTGCTATGCTCCGCCATATTGTTTTGTAGTTCCAATGTGTTTTCTCTATTATGTGAAGTCATGACCAAGAATATTGTTGGCTTATTTATAGTTTTTAAGGACAGGGAACACATTTTTTAGGTCAGATGTTATGCATGTGATTGAGAACATGGTGAAATCATGTTTTTTTTAGATGTGGGCCCTCATAAGTGGCGCCCCCTATTGACACTGATTCGGTTATAGTAGTATTAGATTCAAGAGCTTTCCAAAACTGTTAATCCCATATCTCTTAGCACTTTCTGTTGGCTGCTTTATGAGTCTTTCAAAAACACCCCCAATTTCAAGGTTCAAAGGTCATTCCTGGGGAGAAGGAAACACCCATATGTCTCTTTCTGAAATATATTACTCTCTAGGTCAAGACCTTTCCAATGATGTCTTCATTGTCCACCTACGACAAAATTTCATTTTCATCTTGGTCCCAGGCAAGCCACTTTCAGGTGTACTTTCTCAGATGCCTTATGGTCCCAGCTAGATAAAATAAATCCAACATTTTTTAAGGCCTATTTATTGGCCAAATATGTTCACGATATTGATGTTTGCCTTCCACACAATCATATTTTTCAATTTGGATCAGTTAAGACCCAATCTTCCCATACAAATACATATTCTTGCAAATAAGCATATTCCCCATTCCCTTAATATGGCCATAAACATAGCCTAGGCTAGTAGGCTATAGCTACTGCACCCTTTCCCACACTGATAGAATAGATCGGCGGTTCCCAAACTTTCTCTACTGGGCCCCGCTTTGGTTCATTAGAATTTTCTTTCTGCAATGTCCAGCTTTTATGTATTTTGTATTGAGGCCACAGCAGAAACAACCTACCTTACATGGGCAGGATGTGGTAAAAGGAAAGAGTAGCCTACCTTTGGCCTGTGCCTCATTCCTCGCATTGTGCTGAAAAAAATCTGGCCTTTGACAGGTCGTGTTTTGATATAGTTGCCTGTGGTGAGCATTCAGGAACACTCTCATCATAGACTGAAACCATTTATTGCAACAAAGTTATTAGACTTTGTTAGATAATTCACCGCCCTATAGATAGTTGTGTAAGTTAATGGTCAATCCCTCTGTGTCATAGTGAGATTACTGTTGTGGATCAGTTATCTGCCCTATTTTCTCTCTGAGGAACATGCTCTTTGGCGACTTCAATCTCACTCTCTGGCTGCTTACAGACCACAGCTGTAGAGTTATGATTAATGCCTTCCTGTCACTGGATGACACTTGTTTAGCTGGCTGGTGTAATCCTTATCTTCATGTTTGTTTATGCATTATAGCCAATTGAATGTTAACACATCTCCCCTTTGCAATCTCAGCCCACCTTTTCTAGTATAAGAATCTGAGCTTTACTGTTTGACCCTCAGAATTGAGGTGGACTCATGCACTTATGTTGCGATGACGAATCTTCTGTTCTCCTTGGACCAAGTAAATAAACTCCTTCAGCATAAGACATATAGGACTCTGGTACTTATTCTTCATCGGCATCACCACAAATTCCTCCCTAACGGACTTGGGGCCTGAAGGCTCCACTCTAGATTGAATGTGATTGGCTAAAGACTAATCAGCTGACTGTCAGATGACAACAGCTAGGGGCCCCTTATGACTTCAATGTCCTGCATGAATTTGCACAAAGCTTATAGGAGATGATCATTTGTGGATCTGCAGGTGCGCATTGGTCCCGCACCAAAGGGATGACTGTTTGCAGAGTTACGTTGCAGACCGAAGTGTATTCACGCTATAACTATGTGTTACTGTCTGACTTCTTCGGGTGGAGGCTCTATGGTGGAGGCTGGAACAGTGTGACACGAGTCAGGCCCGCAGGACCACTCGGAGCAGGGCCACTTGGACCAACAGGTCCGGTCAAGGATGATGTCAGCACGGGCTGTGGACAGAGCTGAACTGGGACAGGGTTGGAGTGCATGTGTGTGTGTGTTGTGTGTGTGTCTGGTGTTGGCATCTCCATATAGCAACAAGTGCCTCACGCGGGTACTGCAGCATTTGCCTTACCAAAAAGACGACAGATATCTGTTTTCCTGTTTTTTCCTACAAAATAAAATAACCAAAATAGTTTTCTAATCATAAAATGCCTGAACCCTGCAGCAAATAAGAGGAATAAAAGCATTAGATCATAAATATGGGCGTTATGGTGCCGAGAATCCCTGCATTCTTAGTGTACAGGCTTGACGTAACATTAAAAAACCCGGAAAAAAAAAGTTTGATAGAATATGTAAAAAAGTTTACCTCGCAATATGAAAAATAAATGGGCACATGGATGTATTATATTAACGGAGACATTCTAGATTTGTACATTTTAGTTTAACTCACAAAATGACTCTACGCCCACTCTTGGCGCATGGATGTTGAATGATCATGTTGAAGGTCAGAGGTCACATGAACACAGATCCTTAGACTACAGATCATTGATAATTTACGCTGTCGCTCCTGATATTTTTTAATATGTCTGCATAGGCCTATTTTGTCAAACTTACCTCCGCCTATTGGACGTGAATACCATTGAATAGCACTGGAATGCCCAGATGAATGAGTGATAACAGTCTGCTGGCACAACTGGATGCACACACTATAATACTGGCCACATGACCACCAGGCTCAGCACCAGAGAAAGCCACTGCATCATAGGAAATGGTCACATACAGATACTCCTTTAAAATGTGGTGGAAAACATTTGACTGTTTGCTTCCCTCTGCTTAGAGAAAGAGAGGAAAAGTCAGCAGCACAAGATCTTGATACAAGTGGGGACAAGGTCAAGTTTCTTTCTGACAGTTTGATAGAAACTTTAAGAACGGTAGTCTACTGGAGATAATTGTGAAGGCCACTGACAGCGTACCTCCTGTTCCTCCAAGGGTCAGATGTCACTCCTGATGTTCAGATGTTTTTCTGCCTTTCTACAGTCCTTCCCAGCTCCCATGATAAGTTAGTACGATGCCAATTTAGGTACTTGTTGCACTACATGCAACTTTCTGCTATCTCATTTTCCCCCATCAAAACAGCATAAAGTAATAATGACCCATTAATTATTCAGTGTGGTCAATGATTGACAGACAAAGAATTAAATGTAACAACAGTGAATTTAATTACAAACAAATATACCAAAAATATTACAACAAAATTTGAAAAAATATTAGAACAAATACATAATACAACCAGTAGTTCATCCGGCAAATTTGCTGGCTGGCTCCCAGGTGTCCTCCCAGACTCTGCCACTGTAAATAGTCCATAATTCCTCTTACACATAGCATACAGTACAGTGCACAGTTAACAACTGGTGTTCTGGCCCAAGTTTGAGGATATGTCATCTGGACCTGATAAATAAAGGGCTGTCCTTTCTCTGTTAGCAAATTTTATTTGGTTTATTTTATATTGTGTTTGTCAAACAGCAGCCATTATTTTCCAAGTGATAATAACTGGACCACTGCAGCAGAGTTCTAGCCACTCAGTTGCTTGGACACCGTCCCCAGAGTCAACACTTTGATTTTCTGCAACGGGTTAACCGTGTTGCTATGCAAATTCTAAACGCAATGGAAGGGGCGCAGTGGTTAGAGTCCTCTGTCTTTGGTGCAGGTAAGCTAAGACGCATTGGCACCAAAAATGCATCGGCGTCACATCTACATGTAATCATAAATTGGGCAGAAAGTGACCAGAGTTAGGTTTGCTTCAGTCAACTTCACAGTCCATTTTAAGAGGACTGAATTTTCAGTTTCATTATGTGAACACAAGTTATCACTTTGAACAAAATGCTGTTATATAATATAAATTAACCCAAATAAATCAAGTAAATTTAGTAAATGTATATGGCAAATAGGCAACGATGTATTCGTTTCAGATTTCATTTGACCAAACTTGCGCCAGATGACTAATTGTGGGCTGGCGTGCACATGTTCTCACGTGGTCTCAGTTCAGTTCACTTTAAAAGGGGTCTGAGTATGCTTGGAGTGTTGCTTATGCCAAAAAGATTTTGAGCCACTGTTCAATAGGGACCAGGTTTTCAAACACTATGACTGTGTGTGTAGCTATGGATTAAATAAAAATGTAAATATACTGTATAGGGAATCGAAAATGTGTAAAAAATATGAAATAACAAATGAGGAATCAATGAGCAAATGATTACTGTAACATAATACAGGACGAGCCACCACTTACCAGGAAGAGCAAGGCAGCCATCGTACTTTGACCTCTGCCTTTCCCTGCAGACACACACATACACACACACTCTCTCTCTTAAGTTACTGTAATGAGTCTTATTTTGTTTAGGATTTACTGTATGTAGCCCAGAGGGTTGATACTTAAAAAAAAAGATAACTACTGGCCTCTGTGTAACTGTTTTGTCACATGTGGATTGAAAGATGAGCCAGACATCAAGAGATTAACAGTAGGCCAAATGAAAAATATGGTTCAACATCTTACCTCAGTCATCCGCCTTTCCAATATAGTCTCATATGGATACGTTTTCTGCCGACTGCATTTGCAACCTTAAATGACAAAGGCAAAAAAAGAGTTTGTTGAACAACAGATCAATAAGTATAAGTGTGCAATGTGATCCTGCAGTATTTCGAAAGACTGGTGGTGCAGCCTAATGCCAATGGTAGACAGGATTACAGGCATATGGCCCAATACAACAAGATATCTACAGGAAAACCTGTTAAAGAGTGTGACTGAGTTCTACTGGATAATGAGGGAGAAAGAGGTAAGAAGAAGCTGGCAGATAGGCAGGATGGGGCATTGTACACTGTTGTTTCTGTAAATGATACTACGACACATACTGTACCCCATCAAATGTCACTCTGGGCGTTATTCGCCACACGTATTCACCCTCAAAGGTGAACAAAGAACAGTGACTCAACATTTTAATACATAAAGTAAAAAGAAACTGAGACCAAATTGTCAGGTGATCACAGTTTCTCATTTCTATGGCTAAAAGGGACCAATCGTGAAAACACCCAAAGGACTGGGAATGGATTCATTGGATTCAATTGTTGAACTAGTTTTCAAAATCTGTCAAACTAATTTTAAATGTTGGGAGAAGCACACTGTAAATTCAATTATTCAAACATTTACAGTAAGGAACAACAGGTTAGTGTATGGTATTGGACAGTAATTCAGCACTAAACAATCTGCACTGCTGTCATTGTGTCAGGCATTACTGTAAGATACAGTGGGACAAGAACTTTTTACATTTTACATTTAAGACTTACAGCTTAACTAGAGAACAGATTCACATGTTATTGTAAATGTATATACAGCAACCACAGTAAAGTGATTCCCATCTTTACCAGTACAGTTACTTGTACTCTACAGCATTTTACAAGTAGGGAAGCACTTTGACATGAAGCATTTTTGATGACACCTACTACATTTCTCATTGACATGACAGTACTTGCTTGTTGAGGTGCTATGGACAATCCATTTTGAGGCAGAGTGATGCGCTTTTTGCAGGTCATCCACTAGGTTTTGCAGTTTGCAATAATTGTTTCTTGAGAAATTGCACCAACTGTTGTGCATGTGCTTAAGATGATGATTGTGAGAAAAGCACCACAAGCGATTGAGAGATAAAATCTGGTAAAGAGTTGGACCAAGGAAAGAGCGATAAAAGCAAAAATAAGTCAGATTTCTCTCTGTGTTGATCATTATATGTTTTCTCTAGAAAGGACTCAGATCTCAGTTCCAAGTCAACTTTAGTCCTACCTCTGATGGGATTAGTAGTGGTAGTATCAGTTAGATACGTGTGCAGTCTCATCATACTAATTGAAAATAACAAAAGAAGCCGGTAGATGTGCTGATATGGCGCGGTCTAAAAAAAGAAAACCATTCGCAACACGTAGGTGATCGTTAGTTCCAGAACCTTCGATCCCCATGTCAGCTCCGTCGTCAAGACCTCCCTACTTCCACCTCCGTCGCATGTCGCCAAATCCGACACCTGTCCATACTCTCTCCATGAATTCTCGAATCACCTGGTCAGCTCCAGCTCGTCAAGAGCCTCCCTAGCTTCCACACTCCGCACGCATCGCTCACCAAATCCGACACCCTCAGCCTCTCTGCTCAGCTGACCAGAAGTCCCCCTCATCCACGCGTTCATCTCCTTCCGCCTCGAACTACTCGCAACTCCCTTCTCCACCGGTATGCACTTCCACATTGGTCCCTTCGATAGACTTCACAATCCGAGTCCATACCCAGAACTCTCGCTCCTCACCCACACGCCTGGTACCTCGTAGAGACACAATCACTGCCTGTTTCCTTCACAGACTTCCTTCTCGCCTTGGAAATCGACCCCCATACATCATAAACTCATCACTTTCGGCGAACAGAAGTCCTTCTCCCGTACTGCACCCTGACTCTGGAACCTCTTTTCGCCCCACCTCTGTGGGTTTCGGCAAGGTCTAACACCCTCACTCCCCACATTCAAGTC